>JAQZBX010016408.1:0-16654 GCA_029593785.1 Cabassous unicinctus | reverse complement strand
AATCTAACACAAATATTCATTGAAAACCATGTGTGCTTGACATTGTGTTACTAGAATGGGTGATGTGAGAGAAGTAAAAACATAGGGAAATCATTTATTGAGTGTCCACTATATGCTGTATGCTTCAGATAAATCTTCTATTTGATCCCAATTCGGGGGGGGGAGGGTGTATTACATTTTAAAGATGAGGAAACTTGGGATCAGAGGCCTTCAGTAACCAATCAAATCAGTGATGAGCAACAGTATTTGAACACAGTTCTGACTCTAAAATATGTGCTCAGTTTGTTCTCCTATTTTCTATTTTTAAGATCTTACTATTTGAGTGAGCAAATATGACTAATATGAATTAGTCAGGTACTTAATTTAGTAGGGCAGGCTAGATGTGCTGTGGTGATTAAATTAGATGGAAACTTGGGTGTGTGGAGCAAATGGCAAATAAAGAAAAAGGGGAGCATTTCATGATTTGGCTGTTACTTCTGGACTATGTAAGGCCAAAGGCTGGTGAGATGTTCCCCTAAAAACAACAGAGAGGAAGCAATTGGAGGGGCAAAGGGAGAACCGGAATAGAGTAGTTAGATGGTTAGTTTCATCTGTCAACTTTGTTAGGTTATGATAACTAGTTGTTTGGTCAAAGATGTTGCTGTGAAGGTATCTTGTGATTAGCATCTACAATCAGTTGACCTTAAGGAGATTGCGCACAATAATGTGGGTTGTCCTCATCCAATCAGTGAAGGCTTGAAGAGCAAGATCTGTGGTTTCCAGAAGAAGAAGAAATAAACCATCTACACCTGAGTTTCCAGCCTACTGCCTTCCCCTTTCGATTTTGGACTCAAAACTTCTCTTACGGAAATTCCCAGCCTGCCGACCTGCCCTACAGAATTCAGACTTGCCAGTTCCCACAATCGTGCAAGCCCATTCCTTCAGCTAAACCTCTTACCATATGTACACATGTACACACACACACAGCCCTGTTGGTTCTGTTTCTCTGGAGAACCCTAATACAGTAATTGAAATAGTATATTAAAAATGCTGAGAACCCAAAATAGAGTCAAATGACTGTGTAAGAACAGAAAGGATGGGGATGAAGAAAAAGACGGGATCTAGCTAGGAGGAGTTCACTGATGACCTTCATTTCAGTATTTTAAAAAGGTAATGAAGTGGGAAGCAGGAAATTACTATTAAGGGGATGATCCAAAAAGCAATTTTCAAAGAAAGCAGCTTTTTGGCTTCCTCCTGTCACCTTTCTAGTTACTGCCGCTGCTCCCTACCCAGTAGACAGGTGTATCAGAGGAGAGTTCCTTTGTGAGGCCACCCCTGGGTCCCAGCCTTTCTCCTTTCAGGTCTCTACCCACCCTTCTCCTTTTTATTTATTTATTTATTTATTTATTTGGATAAACAAGTTTATTTGTAAATTTAGTCAACATACATAATTGACCTATAAACTTCAATAGAAGGATAAATTTTAAAACCACTTTGAAGGCCATCTCTATAAAAGTGATTTTCCTAGGATGGTATACCAGATGTAACCTAACCCGACATCTTAATTGGCAGAAGTTCAGTAAGCCGGAGCTGTGTGTCCTTCTCCCACAGCAAGTTTACTCTAAGGGTTATTATACTACAAACTCCACAAGGAAAAGAACTTCGTTATTGTTTCCTCTTGGTAGAGGAGAAAAACTCAACCTAGTTATGAGACCAACCACAACACAACGAAAAGCTGCACTAACTAGTTCAGATTACTAGTAACAGATGATGCTGGTGTGAATAACTTGTTTATTCTAGAGCCCTTATAAATAAAATCCCCCATTAGTGTCTGCATTATCAGCTAGAGGGTTAGTTAACATGTGGTAGAATGAGGACTTATGCAAAGTATAATGCGGCATAGCATTTACTACTATGAAATCAAGTGCAGTCTAGTTAGGAGAAAAACAACTGGACTCTAAAATTACACACACCTTAATGACAAGACTCCCCACCACATGTGAATGTAAAACATTTAATTTAAAAATGTTGACACTACAATATATAAAGTAGCTATTATAAATGCACATAGTGTATTCTATAGCAGCCAGGTTTACTTTTTTTTTTTCTTTAAAGGAAACTGTAAGTTACACTGTGGTTAAGACTTGTATCTTCATCCTTGAAAAAGCCCACATTCTATCACAGTGATGTATGGTCAGACTTAACAGCCCCAATTGTTAAACACTTGGATCAAGTCATAACCAGTTTTATTGCAAAAGGGCCCTGTACACATTTATCAATTCTAGTACCTTAATAGCTACCCAATAAGTCATTAACATACAGAAACATGCATCATGAGAAGCAAGAAGTATCACCCATCCCTTCTGCATATTAGCAACTTGTCACTCCTGAGCAATAGCGCTCACATCACTGAGGTCTGTCGACAGTCACTTCGCATTCATCCTGAGTGAAAGATGGAATGACTTAAGTACAAATGCAACATCTTATAAACAATTTCTTACAAAAAAAGTTACAAATTAAACCAAAGTATTTTACAGAATTTACTACAAAACACCATAAAAACTGCCTTCTCTTAAGCTCTCTCTCCCCGTATCCGGCGAGCCAACTGGATGTCTTTGGGCATGATGGTGACTCTCTTAGCGTGGAAGGCACACAGATTAGTATCTTCAAATAACCCCATCAAGTACGCTTCACTAGCCTCCTGAAGCGTACCAATGGCCGCGCTCTGAAACCTCAAGTCGGTTTTGAAGTCCTGGGCGATCTCCCTCACCAACCTCTGGAAAGGCAGCTTCCGGATCAGAAGCTCGGTCGATTTCTGGTAGCGACGAATCTCGCGCAGCGCCACGGTCCCGGACCTGTAGCGATGGGGCTTCTTCACCCCGCCGGTAGAGGGGGCGCTTTTCCGGGCAGCCTTGGTGGCCAGCTGCTTGCGGGGCGCTTTCCCCCCGGTGGACTTACGTGCAGTCTGCTTGGTTCGGGCCATTTTCCTCTACCCAAAGCCGAAGTCTGAGGCTGCTGCTCTGACCGACGCGCCGCTTCTGCTACTCCGAGGAAGAGCCGCAGCCGCACAGCAAGCCTACTCCAACGATCGGCCAAACCGCTCTGCGCCACCCTTCTCCTTTAGTATCTTCTGGGCATTACATGAAAGGGCATTTTATATTGTGATATGAGTCGTCTTATGGCAGGAAGTACACACAAAATAAACGTTTCTGGGACTTAGTTTCATGTCACCCAGTTGTTGGAAAATAAGACAAAGATTAGACTTTTAAATGTGACCAGATTGGCCTTTAAATTCTTATGGAGAGAGAATCTCATTACCAGAGATTATGAAGTTAAATTGTTTTGACTTAGCTACATATTGATCCTAGTTACTGGAAACATCAATGGGACAAAATTAAAATTGTCTGCTTTTTTTATGTAGAGGAAATATAGTGACTCCATTGAAATGACTTTTTTTTTTTTTTTTAAGAACTATGATCCCTATTTCCTGGTAGAAATCAAAGGCTCCACTTAACTTTTTTATTCCTAATACTCTAAAAAACAGAACTATATTTCAAACAAGAAGGTTGCTAATGCTCAGTGCAATGAAAGGCATCTTCTCAGCCCCAGAATTGGATTTTTGAGGACGAATTGAAAACAATGAATCCTAACTGAGAAAGCTTTTGCCCATAAAGCTGAAGGTCAATGGTTGCTGGTGAAATGAAAGGGAAAAAATTATAGAAGTTATTATTGGAAATAAGATAGCTCACTATTGCATTTAAAACATCATTGAAAATATAACCTTTTTTTTTTTTTATTTTGTGAAATCTTATGAGAAACAAATAAAGGCAAATGAATCCCTTAGATGTTTAGAATACACTGGAGCCTCAGATGTTTTGTGTACATTGGAATTTGAAATAAAAACAAATATTTCCATTTCAAGGTGAAATACTTAAAAGAAATGAATAACTGAATCTGGCTTTATCTCCAGTCAGTAGATGGTATTTAATTATAATCTATTGTCACTTACCCAAAAGCTGCATTCATGGAAATAAACACTTCACAAAGGTGAATCGAAGCGTGTTGTCATAACTCCTGATACAGGTTTGGACACTGTGATGTAATGCTTTTGTCATAAACAACATATTCACAGCAGATCTATGGGTATCAATGCCTAATTGTTGAAGGATAAATTCCAGAGAGATGTTATAATTGTAAATATTATTTATTTATTTGGGGGTTGGGAGGTTTGGATGAGAACTATTCTGTTTTGTTTAACTGTACTACCTGAGAGTAAACTCTTGCTTTTGGCTTTTAGCCACACTTCTAGCATAATGGAACAAAAAGGTAATTTCTGCCAGCATTACCATATGCCATAAAACCCATTTATTCACAGAGTTGTCATTAACTTAGATTTTATTCAGGCTTTCAGAGGAAACTCACTGGTGTTCTCTGAAACTCAGAACAGCCTCTATCATAGAAATCAAACCTGTGGTTATCAGCCCTAATTAAGGGTTGCTTTAGACCAAACAGGTTCTAATCAAACATGTGTGGTCCAGGAAATCTTGGCTGCAAACTGGTAGCTTTATGTAATAAATAGGTAATGTTTATTATTAACATATACTTATTAAATACTGTGTGCTAAGCACTGTCCTTAATCTTTCACCTGTTAGGTAAACTTAGTATTTCTTTAGAGAATCACTCCTTCCCCATTGTTAGTCTGTGCAGTTGACCTCCTGGCTCCAAAGAAGAGTATTTTGCCCAACCAGGACACTGAGAGACATTTCTGGAACTTTTAGAATTTTGGGAAAGGTGCTCTTACTCTGCTTGGGATGGTAAGATAGCAAGATCTGAGCCAGTAGATGCTAGAAGCTATTGTTATCTGCAAGGAAATAGCCTGCCTGGGAATTAAGCCAATATAAAGGAAAGCTTGGTCCAGATTGCAGAGACAGTATCATGGCACCCTTCTTTAGAATCTGGATCTAGCTGCACCCGAAGCCATTAATTCTAGATTTGCCAACAGCATGAAGTAATATATTCCTTTTTGCAATAGTTAATTAAACCAATTTGAATTAGGTTTTCTTTCACTCCTGACATATTTATATTTTCTGGGGTTCTTATGAAGAAATTATGAAGTAGGCATTATCACCCCTTTCTGTGAAATGGGTGAGGAAATAGACTTGAAGAAGCTAAGTAATTTGTCCAAGATTATATAGCTTGTGGCAGTGGAAGTGCTGGGATTCCAACCTAGGTTTTTCTTGCTGCAGTTCTTCTCAGGTTATTGTTCATAGGTTCATATTGAAACAAACATTCATATTATCTGGTTTACCTGCCGTGTTCCCACTCTACCCCTCCCTATGAGTTACAGCATACGTTTGTGCGATGACAGGATTATAAGTAGGTTTTGGCTAACCACTTATGTATTTCATTGGGCTGAAGCTAACTGTTCCCACCTAACTCTTTGGTGATTAAGAATTTGTTCCAAGTATCTCATTTTAGCCAACCAAATATTTAAAAGTCTATTTAAAGAGAAGCCTTTCTCTATGACATTGATTTGCATACTTCAGGGAATAATTCAAGTATTTCCAGCATAGCAACTTGCTAAGTATTCTTAAACACTTTTAGAGATTAATGATTTCCATTTCATCAAAGAAGCAAAAATATATGACCGACTAATAAAATTGGGAACTGTGCATTACCCTGTTTAGGATCCTAAAAGTATAGTTTCCTTGACAATATAGGTGCTACCTTGTGCACTTTCCTTTCAAAACTACAAAACTACTTTCGTCTATAACTGTGAATTTTAAGGAAAATTCATATTTAAATTTTTTTTCTTATTAGATTTAAAGTCTACTACTTTTCAAATAAAAAGGGCAATAATAGTTCGTATTTCATCTTTTCCCAAGGATTTACACAGTCAACTTTGAACTCTTCTACATGCCTCCATTTCCACTAGCCTCCAATCCCATGGAAAATGAGCAAGAAGTAATCATAGACCACGTGCGTGGTGGCCGTGGTGGCCACTCTTCAGTGGTCACATGCTCAGCTTCTGGCTAGTCCGTGCTAGCCCTAATGACTCGGGGTAACATCCATAACGTGTTCTCTAAACACACTGTACTTGCAGGCAATGATATAAACCTGGGGATGGAGGGCACTTCAACTCTCTGGGGCTATGTTTGAATCCGGCTCATTCACCTCTATTTCTTCCCCAGGTGAGAAGGAGATAGAGTTTTTCTTCCATCTATTTGTAGAAGAGAGAAAATGTGCTGACTTCATCTTTTCCTTTATAAGCCTCATAAGGTGAAATAATATGTGAAAAGGAGACTATGTGTCTGACCTGCCTCCAAAATATTAAATATCATATCCAGCACAGTAGAAAAACATAAACTCAAATCTTGCCTCCACCATAGTTATGTCATCGTGTATGAGTTGTTACTCTCCCTGTGCCTCAATTTTCTCATATGTAAAATGCCCCCATAATAAAAGTATCTACCTCATATATTGTGATATTTCATACAAAACACTTCACTGCCATATGTTAAGAGCTCAGCAAATATTAGTTATAGTGTAATCATTTCTGTTATTTTGCTATTTAAATTAGGATCCATTGCACGCCAGACCCTGAAATTTTGCTGTGTGCTTGTCTACTAAATGTCCAACTTCCAGTATTACTATTTTCACTGTCTAGTAGAGACATGTAGTTATATAAATGAAATCTATCAGACTCTGCTTTTAGAAAATGTGCCCATTGCTACAAACAGAATTAAAAACCAATGTTTAATAAGTGATGTTTTTTGTTTCATGATATGAAGGATAACCGTAACTTTCAAAGATTTTTTTTCCATCTCAAACATTTTGATTTGTTTTATTTATTTCCCCAAGGCCTGTGACAAAGGTAATAGACAGTTTTAGATACACTGGGAAGAGAAGAGATAGTTCAGGTCTTAGAAATAAAGCTGATCTCACACTGGAATTCATGGCTCCAAGTTTAAGAAACTAATAAGGTCTGGAACTGCAAAACCTTATGCAAAACCTTGCTTATGTGGTTGTAGCATTGATAAAATTCATGGAAAAATATAGTTTATGTTTTATGTGACTCTAAACCCACCCATAAGTTTCCTAAAATTGCACCAGCAGGAGAATGAAGACAATTCAACTGAATGACCATCTTCAAGCCGGGCATTTGCTCTGATGAGCATCTAGCAGCTGTCATTAGGTCTGTCCCAGGGTAATCAGGGTAAGGCAGCAGAAATGCAGAAGACTCATGTTAGAGTCCCAGTAGTTCTAATTATGAGCTGCATGAACTTGGACAAGTTCCTTAATTCCTGTGAGCCTTGTTTTCTCACTTATAAAAACAGAATAATAGTTTTAACAATAGACTTGTTGTTAGGTTTGTGAGAGTTTTCCTTGAATTTTGTTTAATTTCCCTTTAAATGCAACCCCTCAACTTTTGAGCCCCTGAATTTATGGACCTTTCTAAAATAATAAAGTCCCCACCTACCCCGAGTAATAATTCAAATTTCAATTTCCCACTACGAGCTAATAACTGCAACCTTCGCCTCTGCTTCACAAAGCCAAGATATCCTTCCTTCATTTCAACAAATATTTCTCCAGTGCTTATTGTGTGTCCGGCACTTTTGGGCACTGCGGATTATAACAGTGAAAAATCCTCGAGGTAGATAAAGCCCTTGCTCTCCCTGTGTTAAACTCCCATCAGCTGACTCTGTCTGGACTTAGAACAAACAAATATCCAGTTTTAAACAACAGATTTTCTCTCAGTTTCGCAAGTTGTGTTCCTCTTTGTCTAATGCCCAGAATGCAAAATCAAAAAAAATTCAAGAGAAGCCTGCCTTGACCACCAGTCTCAGCATGAGTTTAGCCTGTGTGTTCTCCTCTCTCTCTCTCGTTTGGTGCATGAACCATTCTCAAGCCTCACTTTTCCTTCCAGTTGCATTTGGCATTTGGCTTTCTTTCTTTCACAGTAACTGCCTTCTAGCTTGGCCTCCTCAGACTTTCCAAGTGCTGTCATTTCGGGAGCTCCCCCACCTGGCCTCAGCCTGTAATGTCATCAAAGACGCTGGTGGGCTTGTATGTATTTTGCAAAGATCAACAAAAATTAGCATGCATTACAGATGCATTACAGTGAGGTTCATGAAACCAGGGTCCTTTTTTTTCAATGGCAGGGAAGGCAGGCTCTACAAAAACACTGGAGCTACTGGCAAGATAAGGGCTCCCACACCTCTCATGTGTTTGACACATGGATTTGGCATCTCATACATGGGGAAAAACTGAAAGACCACTATCAGAATAAGTGAATATTAGTGAGGAATTACTTGTGGTCATTTAAATTGTATTTTTGCCCAACCTTGACTTGGGTGATTCTCTTCTATTTAACAATCTTGCTATCCAAACAAGTTCATTTTATATTTACCCAATTTTTGTACCAATGGTTTATTATTAAAAAAAACATCTGCAGCATATTTAATGGAGTTCGTTATTTATTCTAAGGTTATCTGAGGGTATATTAAGGACATTCTCTTCCCAGATAATAACACAGTTCTGGAGAGGCAGTATTGCCTCTGAAGCTAGACTCTCTAGGTTTGAATGCTGGCTTTCTTATTTGCTAGTCCTGTGAACTTGGACAAGTTAATTAACCTTTCTGTGCCTCTGTTTATTCATTTGTAAAGTGAAAATGTGAATAATAACTACCTCAAGGGGTTGTTATGATTTTAAATAAGTTAATATGTAAAAGTGTTTGGAACAGTGGCTAGCACATACTAAGGGTTAAGTCAATAAATAAACAACCAAAGCAAGGCAGCCAGACCCAACTGCTGAAGGCTGAGTTGGACGGTATAGCTTGGAGTAAGAAATTCCAATAACTTTGAGATTTAATTTAATTTAAATGAATGTCCACTCATTTCCCAGGAGAAATTAAAATTCAAATAATGACTCTGAAGAATGTTCATAATAGATATATACATATGAGCCAAAACTGGAAATTTTTATTTGTGTGATGGCTGCATGGCTATATATAAAAAATATATTTATTGCTGTTTGTAATATATATATTTGAAAATAAACCTCATCAACTGTATACATAAGTTCTGTGTGTTTTACTCTACTTAAATTATACTGTATTAAAGTAAAAATTATACTGACAAAATAAATAAAGCCCGGCTTCTGGAAATGGTAATTAAGTTATCAAACTAGCATTTGGAAATAAAAGAAATATGGTTGAAATATTAAAACCACGCTTCTAACAGCATCAAAGAACTATGGAGAAAGGGAGAGATTACTGGATTAAGATACCAGGATAAGGGAAACTGCAGAAAGGAGAGCATTTGAGGCCATTTTTTGTCCTAGGAACATTTGCCTCTCATGAAGAGATGGTAGAGAGATTAAGAAATTTGTGATGGTCTGAAGCTGTATGAATCCCAGAAAAGCATGTCCTTAAATCTAATCCATTTCTGTGGGTGTGATCCCATTGTAAGTAGGACCTTTTGATGAGGTTACTCCGATTAAGAACGTGTGTCTGGCGTCAAACAAGATGGGTCTTAATCCTATTGCTGGAGTTCTTTATAAGAGAATAAAATTCATACCAAGAGAGAGAAAGCCACAGGGAGCAGGCAGAAGCTGAAATTCAATGGAAACTAGAAGAGATTGCGAGGCCAGGAGAGGCTGCCATGTGCATTGCCAAGTGGCGGAGGAGCTAAGGACCAAAGATCGCCAGCAGCCAGCCCCAGCATGCCCCAGTCTTCAAGAAGAATTCATCACCTTGATGACACCTTGATTTGGACTTCTTTTAGCCTCAAAAACTGTGAGCAAATTCCCACTGTTTAACCCAACCCATTTCATGGTATTTGCTTGCGCAGCCTAAGAAACTAAAACAAAATCCTTCTAACACAGGGGCTCTTAACCAGGGGTCTGTGAGCTTGAAATGAAATAAAATAAAAAAAAACATTATTCTTGTGGGGACATGTTGGTGTGGGTGTAACATATTAATTAAATAATACACAGTATAGTGTGGACTTAGTAAGGGGTCCGTGGTTTTCACCTGACTGGCAAAGGGGTCTGTGGAACAAAAAAGGTTAAGAATCCCTGTTCTAACAATTTCTTGTGGCAAGAGGAGAGAGTTAAAAATTGAAGTCCAAGTCCTACCAAAATTAGAGGCCAAGGTAAAGTTTTGTATACTTAAAGTTCATTCACAGAAGCACTGGACTCTAGGAGTATGAATGAACTGGAAACAAACCAGCTCCCTCCAAGGACTTCAGTATACATCGTCTAGAAATTTTCAACCCGTGAAAATAGATTAATGTGATTTAAGGTTTCTAATGCCATAGGCACCTGTTGGAAACAAACACAAATGCTCTCTGAAGGGAGATAATATTCTAGAGCTTAAATTATTTCTATACATGTTTTTTCCAAACACATCTAGCATTCATTCAAAAATAATGAGATATGCAAAACAATATATCAGCATGAATAAGGACCATCACAAACAATAGAAGCATACCTAAAGGTATTCCGGATGGTGAAATTTCCAAAAACAGGATATGTAGCAAATATTTTACCAAACTCATGCAAATAGAAGGCAAATGTTAACATCTCAGCAAGAAACTGGAATTTTTAAAAAGATAATCACAGATTTAAAAGTGAAAAATAAATGGAAATCCTAGAAGTGAAAAACCTAATATCTGAAATTAATAGCTCAATGGATGGGTGTCCTAACAGATTAGATATAACTAAAAGAAAGTTAGTACATTTGGAGATAAGATAGAAGAAACTATCCAGGATGAGGGAGAAGAAAGGATAAGAGGACTAGAAGGTACATTAGAAAATCTAGCACATTTATTTGGGTCTTAGAAAGAGTGGAAAGAGAGAATGGAACAAAAGCCAAATTTGGAAAGATAATGGCTGAGAAGTTTCCAGAAACTTATGAAAGATACCAATCCACAAACCCAAGAATTCTAATGACTCCCAAGCATATGAATTTTAAAAGCATCCTTTGTGTGGAGAACTGTAACAGAGCTGAGATTTTACTGTCCTTGCAAGCTTATAAGTTAGCCTGCCATAGTTTCATGGCTGCTGACAGAACAGACAAGCCTCCTCGGCCAAAGACAAGTGACGTTATTATTCACGGCACAGCAAGCAGCATGCGCATCATGTTTGCCTCAGTTGCTCTTCCCTTCCCAGTCCCCGGGGTAATGTGGTGAGCCCCAGGTGCATACTGCATACGCAGTGGGTTTGTGTCACTGCTGAGGAGCCCCAAGCTTTAGAAACCCAGATCATTTTGTATAGGCAATCAGCCACCTGCCTTTTGTCTCCAAGGGAGACATTCTCTCTCTCTCTCTCTTCCAAAGCTCTTTGCTATACAAACATTCTTGAAAATATAATCTAGAAAAAAGGCAGCAGGGAAGCAGATGTGGCTCAAGCGACTGGGCTCCCATCTACCATATAAGAGGTCCAGGGTTTGATTCCCTGGGCCTCCTCGTGAAAAGCAAGCTGGCCCGCATGGAGTGCTGGCCTGAGCAGAGAGCTGGCGCAGCAAGATGATGCAACAAAGAGAGACACAGAAGAGAGACAATAAGAGATGCAGCGGACTAGGGAGCTGAGGTGGCGCAAGAGATTGAGCAGCCTCTCTCGACTCCAGAAGGTCTCAGGATCAGTTCCTGGAGCCACCTAAAGAGAAGACAAACAGACACAGAAGAACACACAAAGAGCAGACAGTGAGGGCAAAACAATGGTGGTGGGGGGGCGGAATAAATTAAAAAAAAAAAAAAAGGCAGCAAGTGTCTCTGCTTATAAGAAGAGCACAAACACGATAGACCCCTGGAGAATTCTCTCTCAACAATATTCGCTCCCCATTTCTACACCATCTTGGCTTCTGGCAAAATTTTCCATGACTGTGCCACTCTGTCAGTCACTGTGATTAAGATGATTGACAGAGGATGGGACCAAATACATTCAATTTGTCTCTCATTGCACTTAATTAAGGCTAATATTAGCAAACCTCCAAACATCAGGATAAGGACAACTCACAGTATTAATTTCAGCCATTCCTCCTAGGGTCCTGGACCCAACCAGCTGAACAACTCCCACAAACCACCAGGATCCGCCTTCCAGTGCGGAAGTGGTTTCATTGATTATTTCAGTTAAAGTTAGGGGCAGATTTTGTGTCACCTTTTCTAATCGGAGGACACTCATTGTAGGGATAACTGTGCTCAGAGTATGCAAAAATAATGAGTCAGGTAGCCCTCTGGGGAGCTCCTTCAAGGAACCAGTGGTAGCCTTGCTTTGGAGAGATCTCCACTGTCGTCTCAGGGTTGGGTGATCTATTGGTAGTGTTTTCTAAAACACTTCTAGGATGGAAGTCACTTTGTTTCAGGGAGGTAGGCGAGTTAACCCCTGCCTTCCGTACACGATATACAATACCAAGGATGCACGTGGCGCCCCTGGAAAGGAAGTGCTGTTGGCAATTGTTGGGTCACTTTAAGTGACACCAGTGGCAGGGGTGGGAAATGGGTCGACAGTGCCTCTGGCACGGCCTCCCCAGCCAGCTGATAAATCTCTGGGTTCCCAGTCCAGTTTAAATAATTGCATCTAGTCCTTGTTATTGGAGGGCCTGCCTGAGGGCAGTCAATCCAACTTGTCTGGCTTGTCCAAACTACAGCTAGGTCGTATTTGTCCATATCATGGAAAGACTGACTAATGGCTATGGGCGTGTGAGTGGAAAAGCTTTGTCTGGAGGTATTGTCCGGGAGGGGGTGCAGGAGTTGAGGCCATCCCCTGTTGTTTCCAATAAACTTCTCAATAAGGTTAAGGGGAATGGTGACCAAATTGTGGTTAGAGCCATTTGGCTGGAGATGCCAGATCCAAAGCTTAATTCAATTGAAGGTGCTTGCAGGAGCCTGGGAAGCTGCAGCAGGCCAGTTTTCTTTGGTCGGTTCTAAAGGGCAAAGATCATTGATGTCCATCCCTCCCTTCACCTCCCGGGGTCTACTGGTGCCCAGGTTGTGGTTACCTCTCCACTGCCACAAAATTGCTGTGTCCCAGGTCAAAAGCATTCCACAGGCCCGGGCACACCACTGAGGTGGGGAAGCTGGCCAGTGCCTTCTGCTGACCTATTTGTGATGACCTCGCCCAGAAAGGGATGTCTGACTTTGCAATCAATGAGGAACAAAAGGAAGCCCTGGGAAACCTAACTGCAGCGACCAGCGACAGTGACAGCCACAGCACCTTCCCTGAAGGCAAATAAAAGGTGATTCAGGACCAGCCGTGGCCTGTTACAACTTCCGTAATCACACCTGAGAACGCAGACGACATTACTTTGTAATGGAAGGAAGAAAACAAGGGAATACAGATTTGATGGGTCGATGACTAAGAAGTACAGTTGCTCTAACACTGACTTGAAAAGTGTTTAGGTTCCGTCTGATTTGATACTTTCTGAATGCATCAGTCAGGGTTTATCACTGCAGTGGCAGTACTGCCATTTTGGTTTCTCTAGATGCACAGTGCGAGGTGCATAGCCCTTGGCTTCGTGACAAGCCGTGCAGACCTAAAGTGTTCACCGGCTGACTTCATGCTACCATCCTAGGTTTGCTTGCCCGCTCTCTGTTTCTGGGCTTTAACCCGTGCTGGTCTGATGCTATGGTGCTGGTACTTCCTTGGTGGTAGAGACACTGTCAGAAGATATTCAGATGTGGAAAATGTGCATCTTGGAATCAGTTAAATAGGATAATGGCAGGAGTTTAGGATGCAAAAGTGGCAAAATGAAATACTGTAATTTATATTAAAAAGAAATTGCTGTGTCCCATTTCAATAGTTATAACCCCACCTTTTAACCAATCATCCCCTACTCATATTCAGACCTTTTGTCCAGAAGTATCAGATTAAAGAGGGAAAAAAGCCTTTTTAGAAAACAGGAAGACCCATTATATTTCCAAGTTTGCCTGTGTGGGCCACTGTAGGGGGACTTGGTAAGCAGTGTCCACAACCGGTTGTCATTGCCCTCCCAATCCAGGACCACGCCAATCCCAAAAATGAATCCAGGCCCCTGAACTAGGATTAAGTTTGAATCCCTCAGGGCCTCTTTTGGTTGGGCTGCCACCGGGAGGATACACTAACCAAGCCCTCCAGGTTGCTCGGGAATGGTAAAGGCAGAATCCTGAATTTTTATGCTATATATAATTCCTGCCTCTTTCATTGTGATCATTATCCAGGAAGCATATGAGAAGGATTGTCCCTTCCTGAGGCATCCATATTCAGTGACCTAATTGCCTTACAAAGGTGTGTGGATTAGGAGGAGGGGAGGGAAGTCAAGTCAGGAGGCTTTTTGAATTTATTTTTGAGGAAACTCTTCCTATGCCCAACAATACTAGATGCCTGTAGATGATAGGGACAAAGTCAGGTCCATTGAATACCTTGACAGTCCTCCCAAGAAAAAGCACACATGGTCAAACTGAAAGTGGTCCTGAAAGGGCCACAGTGGTTAGCTGATTGGAAAAATAAAATCATAAACAGAAAAACAAATTAGCAGTGAGGCACCAGCAACAGCCCCAGGAGAGGGCCAAAGTTCTGATGCAATCAGTCTGTCAGGTGTGGCTAGGGCCATGCCCCATGCAATGCAGCCTCTCTCGCTGGGAGACAAGAGTCAACTTCTAACCGGAGTCACAAGTACGATGCATGACGGGCTTTGCATAAAAGAACACAGAGTTCTTTGGGAGTGCCCAATCCATTATGGCGGGTGTGTCACCACATTCAGTATGATGATAGATCCAGATAGAAACGTTTGCTAGCTGGAGGGTACAGACTCGCTCAGCAACTTGGTCCTGACGGTCTTATCAGAAGAAAGGGCTTGTACATGAGTGACCTAGGTGGTTCATTTAGCAGCCGTGATCTGTTTCCAAGTTCGTGACCCCAAAGAGGAGTATCTTTGATATGATAGTCTGCCGTTTTCCAAGTGGCAGATCAAACAACTGGGGCACTTAAGCAATAGCCCAAGGATCAATAAAAATATAACAAGGTTCATCATGGGGTATACTGGGTCAGAATTATGAGATTTGTATTCTGCCCACTGAGTGGCGCGACCACGTCCGTTTTCAGTTCCGCATTGTGGAAGCGAGTGCTAAACAGCTGCAGTGGGCCCAGCGGATACCATCTGTTTTCAGCCTAGACAGACCGTCAGTGATCTAGGCCTAGGCATCTGGTTAGCTATGAAAACAAACTACAGCTACACACAACGGCATGTATGGCTCTTACAAACATAAGATTGAGGACACGACAGCTGCAAAATATAAGTACTAGATCATTTTACTTATATAAAGTTCATATAAAAGCAAAACCAAACCATTGTGTGGTGGGAATACATACTTATGTGGTAAAGGTATAATAAAAGCTAGGCAGTGTTGATCATAAAAATCAGGTTAGCAGTTACCTGTGTGTGTGGGGGGCAGAGGACTGTGACGGGAAAAGGTGCACATGGGATGGGGCAATGTTCCATTTCTTGAATGTGGGTGATCGCTTTATAGTAATTTGTTAAGCTAGACACTGGTTTTAGGCATTTTTCAATATGTTGTTGAATTTCACAATTTTTAAAAAACTGATTAAATCCCTTAACAATTCTAAATGTTAAGTCTAAAGGGCTTAGAGTCTTAAATCAAATTCACTTGCTCTTGTGAGTCCAAAGTAAAAAAAGAAAAAAAAAAAAGAAACCAAATTAAGCCAAGTTAAAGACCTAAACAGCATTTTCCTAATTTCTTATTCTGCTCATCCTCCGTCAGAGGGGCTCTCAGAAACTGGGTAGACTTGGAGTCCCTGCAACAGCTCCTGCCTCGATTCTCACTTGAATGACTGTAATATCTTCAAGGTTTCCAAAGTCTTTATTAGCTCAATGCCAAGTCTCGGACACCGCTCACTTATTAAAAAGTTCAAAAAGACAGGAGGACATATAAGATTATTACATCTCTGGCCCCATACCCCACAAATGTAGAAAACAAGCAAATCTCCTCCTGGCAATTATCCCAGAGAAAATTACATTCCTAGAACCTAATATTAGTGTTGCCAAAGGCCATGGCAGAAACTCAATGGTATCTGAGCATAGGATGGTGGATGAAAAAAAATCCAGGTTTTAGCTTTACCAGATTGCTTTTCAAAAGATGCCAAATGTGAATTTAAAAAGAGGAAATTTCTCAGCAAAAGCTTAATTTTGTTACTATGAATTTGTCCGTATCTGGAGAGAAAAGCCCACCTTAGAGAATAACATTTTTTACTTGGATTTCTTTTTGCCAAGATATGATATTAGCAGTGAGATAATTCCAGTCACCAGGTCTTATTTGAGGTACTTTTCTTTCCATCCAGCAAAACATCTTAATTTCCATTTCCCTTTTGAAATTCACATATCTGTCACTCAGTGTTTTATGGGTGCCTCAATATGGTAACAGGGCCTCCACTGCATCTCTTTTTTTTATTTTTATTTTTTAATTTTTTATTTTTTTATTGTGGGTAAAAATCAAATTTTTCACAATACATACCAATATTTGTAAAATGATATATAAATACATATGCATATATGTGCATTTGTTTACATAAATGTTATTTGCTATATATATATATATATATATAGATATATAGATATATAGATATATTTTTTTTTAAGGGTGCTTAGATTACCTAAATATTACTCAGAAATTACAGGGAT
>JAQZBX010016407.1:0-21208 GCA_029593785.1 Cabassous unicinctus | reverse complement strand
ATAAGCTTTCTGACATACTGTTACATACCATCATTTTTAGTGGCTTTAGAATAGTCCGTTGAATGGCAGAACTGCAGTTTTCCTTATGTTTCCTTATTGCTGAATATTTAAGTCATTTCTAAAATTTCACAGTTGTAAACAATGTTGCAGGGAATATCTTTGAACATTAAGCTTTTACCTTATTTAGGGGCATTTTCTTTACATGGATTTTATAAATTGGAACCACTAGGCAAAAGATAGGCACATTTTTTTTGTGGTTGCTTCTTGTAAGATTTATGATTTTAAAGAGTTAGCATTTGTCAGGAGGATATTATTGTAAGAGGAACAGCTCTTTCTCTCCCATTTTGTAAAGGCTAGTATAGTATAGTATTTCCTTCTCCTTGGTTATGACTGCATAATTAATAAGTGGTGTCCAGTTCAACTGGGAATGTTTTCTCAAGCTCAAGTGATGATGCCAACTCCTGGCCAAAACTCAGAGGAAGATGACATATCTAGATGGCTACTAAGCACTTATTACTCCAGAAGCCAGCGGTGTGTGGCTTGGATAACCCAGGAAGGAAGGTTGCAGTAAAAACAGATAAGCTCCTGACTCTTGCCGACCCGAATGGCCACTGGAAGATTTGCAGGGCAGCAAGGCAGGAACAGGGAGGTACAGTGCTGTGATGTGCAAGAGTTTATTGCAGACAGAGTCCTTCAGTGCTGTGCTGCAGCAGGATCCTCAGACATTTCACCAAATTGCTTGCCACACTTCTAGCATTAATAGGAGATAGCTGAAGGTCTGGGAATTAAGTAATCTCATAAACATTCAAATTCATGGCAAAATTACTATTTAATTAGGAGAAGATCTGTAACATTGTGCTACTTTTAAATGAAAGTAGTTTTCGAGGAATTAAAACTGGGTCATAACATTAGTATAATGTTTTAAAACAAACATTACTAAGACGTACTGAATATACCGTAACTGATGAATTAAAGACATTGGTTTTGCCTTTGGATACTTAATGTGATTATGCTCTAAACACTGACTCTAGAAACCTTACCTTTAGATTGGAACTGTGCTTCTTTCTTTGTTACAGAGAGATGTGGTGGGGACTGAAAAAATAATACATGCTCACTTTAGAAAATTTGGAAAAATGCATTGAGATGTAATATAGAACTTAAAAAAAAAAACAAAATCTATTGCCCATAAGCAAGTGCTGTCAGTCTTTTGGTCTCTTTCCATCTTTTGTGTGTATGTGTCTTTCCTGTCTGTGCAGATTTTTAAGTAGAGTTGTGATTATGCTGAATAACCAATTTTGTATCTATTTTAAAATTTAAATAATAACATGATAATTTCTCCATGATATTACGTATTCTGCATAACATAATTTCAATAATTGTGTACTGCATCATAATGGATGTACTACAATTTATTTTACAGTTGGAGTTATTTTCAGTTTTTACCCTTATGTATAATGCTGAGATGAATATTTTCAGGCACTCTGGTAAATGTTGTCAGCATCTCTGGTGATCTTTTTATATAGATTCCTAGAATTAAAATTATTTGGTAAATGGCATTGGAAAAGAACCTTTTTAAGACTAATGATAAAAGTAGTCCCCAAAGAGCATACACATTTATACTCACTAACAGGTTATAGTCTTAAGAGTACCCTTCTTACCATTTCTTACCATTCTCACTGGCACTGGGATTTTTTTTTAAAATCTTAAATTAGTGATATGTGGATAACATATTCTTTTCAAAGAATTAGTCTCAAAATTATCTGGATTCATTATGAAAGTGGTTTATCAACTCTCAGGCAACTCAAGCAGACTTGAAAGTGATCTGTTAGTTTCACCATAAGGAAGATTTGAATTAATATTTGATATTTAGAAGACTAAAAGGCTACATTAGAGTTGGCATTAAAATTGTATTGAATATAATTTTTCCACGGGATATGAAATATCTTCCTCATGGAGGGCTGCAAAGAATCATTACAGAACGGTGTCTGGGCTGTGGGAAATAGCTCAGCTTCCTTATGTCTAGGAAAGAATTGCCAGTTGCTGACTCTCTTAATACATGGCAATACTTTTTGGAACTTCAGGCTTACTGCACAATCTATAAATTATTCAATTTGTTGGGGGCTTCGGACTTTAAATTTTAAAATGTCCTTCCTTCCTGTAGACTTACTAATGGAACATATACAAGAAATTCGGACTTTGAGAAAACGTTTAGAAGAATCTATTAAAACAAATGAGAAGCTGCGGAAACAGCTGGAATGGCAAGGGTCTGAATTTGACCAAGGTAAGAAAGGACCTTCCCATAGGGTGATACAAGCCTGTGAATGTTTTGTTTGTAACACATTTGCCTGGATGAGCAATCTGTGTATTGGAGAAAGCATCAAACTTGTGGCCATAGAGACCTCAGTTCAAATCCACTGTGATCTTGGGAAAGTCATTTAACCTGCTGACCCTCAATTACATACAGTATCTTATCTGTAAACTGGGGCTACTAATTCCCATTTTATCAGATTGTCGTGAGAATTAAGTGAATTAACTTCCCTAGAGTGCCCCCACAGTGTCTAGTACAAAGCAGGTCCTTGACAAATGTTAATTGCTCAATCACTGGAAAACTCTGCCAGCCACTGGCATCCTGAATTGTGGTTGGTTCCTTATTTGACAGTGGAAGCTGTAGAGAAATAGATGGGTATTTTTTTTTTTTTTTAAAGATTTATTTATTTATTTATTTATCCCCCCCCTTGCTGCTTGTTCTTGCTGTGTCCATTCGCTGTGTGTCTTCTCCGTGTCTGCTTATCTTCCCCTTGCTGTGAGGTCCCGCTGCATCAGCCCCTCGCGCCGCGCGGGCCGGCCTGCCCTCACAAGGAGGCCCCGGGAAGCAAACCCGGGGCCTCACACATGGTAAACGGGGTCTCTATCGGTTGAGCCACACCCGCTTCCTGTTGTGAGGGATTGCTGCATCAGCCCACTAGGCTGCGCGGGCCGGCCGGGCTGCCCTCACAAGGAGGCCCCGGGAAGCGAACCTGGGGCTTCCCATATGGTAAACGGGGGCTCTATCGACTGAGCCACTCCCGCTTCCCTAGATGGGTATTTTAAAATAAAACAAAACAGTAGTTTGTCTTTTCATCAATAATGGTTTATAAAAGTATTAGCCGCATTTTAGTGGTCTGGTAAATTTCACCTGCCAATGAAAAGGTTAGTGACATTCCTACATAAGCACAGTCAGCTCTGAATGGGATGTTTTTCGATGAAGAAGTTAAATTTTTCTTTTTTTTTTTTTTTTCTTTTTGCATAAGACATTCACATGGTTCAAAAATTAAAATGATATAAAATGGTATACATTAAGAAGTCACCCTTCCTTCTGGGCCCGTTAACCCTGTTCTCCCTTCCTTCCTCCCTGTTTTGTCAGTTTTCCTGTGTAACCTTACAGTGGTTCTTTATACAAATACAAGTATATGTTCTTATTCTTCCCTCACCCAAAAGGTAGCATACTTTGTATTCATTCTTCTGTACCTCTTTTCACTGAACAGTATATCCTGGACATGTTTCCTATTGCTCCAGAGAGAGTGCCCTCATTCCATGAAGGATGTTTCTTGAGAGCAGCTTGGTGCAGTGAGGAAAGCCTGAGTTTGGGAGTTGGACTGACCTGGCTATAGATCCTACTTCCTCCGTTTATTAACTGTGACTTTGGGCAAGTCACCCACTTCTCCAGGTCTTAATTGTCTCATAAAACAGGGTCATTGTGAGATGAAATGAGGCAATGTTATGGTTAGGGTATACCTCAGAGTCTTACTTAATAAATGATAGCTTTCATCATCATTATCAATTTTATTTTACTATTTTGTTTTTGAATAACATTGTCAGTTGAACATTGCAAAGCTCTACAATGGGCAGGAACTCTAATGCTATTCCCATTTTTAGAGATGAGATAACTGAGTTCTAGAAAGATGAAAAAACTTCCTGGAGACACTCAGCTACTCAGTGGCAGCACTTGAGTCCTTGGGACCCCCTTGTCCTGTTCTCATTTGTCTCTGGCCCATCATAGCCATCTGCCTAGAAGGACATCTTTCCCAAGTACTGTACATGCTGTAGTTTGCAAGGTAAACAGTGTGTTGCCATTACTCTCTCCCTCCCTTCCTCCCTTCCCTCACCCTGCATCCTCTCATTCTTATCCTCGGGTAAATTGATTAATCTGTGTTATCAGTCATATCAAACTCAGGAAAGAAATACACACCTGGGCCCTTCAATTCACTCTTGATAATACCTGAATTATATTCATTCTGTTTTACATTTTCCCTGGAAAATCCAATTATATAATTATTTGGGGGCTCAAATGGCCACCAGCTACAATGGAGCAGGCAGTTGCTCTGGAGAATAATTCACTTTGATGGGAAGGTTTCCAAAAAGGCATTCATAAAGTATTTACACGGGTGGAAAGACATGCTGTTCTCACCATGTTGTCAGAATCTCTGAAAAGACAAAGAAGTAAAAGTGGCTCCACCTCCCCCCTGCTGTGAAATGTTCATCTTGGGAGCAAGTTTGAAAAAGACATGACTCCTTGTAAAGTTGAGGTGGAATATTGTTAGAAACTGTAATCTCATGTGCTAGCGCTTCCTGCTTGTCACCGGTTATACGAGCTGATAGTGATAGGTTTCAGAGGAAAGACTGGCCTCAGCATCCAGAGTGGACCCAGTGCTGGCTCAGGTTGGGCTGCTCAGGATTAGACTGTCAGGAACTGTTCTTTGGCCTAATAACACCTTTGAAAAGTGACCGCTTTAACTTTGGTCATAGTAGACTTTCTTTAGAATTTTTCATCCTCATTCAGATTGCTCTTTGGTCCTATTTTGGCTTTAGCCTATCATCAATAGTGATATTAATACAAATGATAATAGCAATAATATTAGTAACAATGACAATCATTTTTATTGAGCTATTAGAAGTCTAGGGAAATTAAGCAACTTGCCTGAAGCCAGCTATTAAGAAGCCAGAGCTATAGTTCAAACCCAGGTCTTCATAGGGGAGGGTAGAGGAAGATGGTGGGGAGAGACATGTGTGAAGAGTTATATGACATTGTGACAAGTAAATCATTAGCATGAGAAAGAGGTAGTGCTGTAGAGTGGAAAAAGTATCAACTCTGGCTTCTGGGAGACCTGATATGATGCCTTCCTTACGGGGAATGGATAATGTACTAGGATGCTTTCAACTGCAGATAACAGAATATGATTAAAAACTGATATAAACAACAGGGTTTGTGTTTTTTTACAGAACAAGAAATCCAGAGCCAAGGCAGGTTTGATGGCTCAGTGATGTCAGGGTGTTGGGGATTGTATCTGTGATGACTGCAGTAACTATTAGCAGTGATTACTCTCAGGACTATGTCCAATGCATGGGAAGGACAAGGGTGGGGCTTCTCCCTGCCTTTCTCTTTTTGTCAGAGCAGAAAATCTTTCCCAGAAGCCCACAACAAACTTCCCATTGTGTCTTATTGGCCGGAACTGGCACATGACCATGTTGTAGCTTCAAGCTGGAAAGCAGGTATCTGGCATTTTGGCTCTGTGTTGTAGTGGACTCAGTAAGGAAGATGGGGAGGGGAAGTGTCTGTTCACCACCAGTGAAAAGTGCCTGGCACACAATAGGTGCTTTTCAGGTGTAGCTGTGAAAAGGAACATTATATACTATTCAGGTGCAGAAAGTTCAGAGGATGGGGAATGCTGAGGTGGTGTGTCAAAGAATGTGTCTGGGGAGAGGTGTCATCCAATCTGGATGTAGAGGAAGGGGTAGGTAGGCGTTGAATAGTAGGCAACAACCTGGTGAAGTATTTACAGATGAGGAAACTTTTCAAAGTTTGTAAGTGACCTCAGATCCAGTCTGTCTAGCTTTAGGCCCTTGTCTTTTTAGTGTACACCGAGAGGCAGTGAATTTGAGCTATGAGTTGAAAGATGAGTATGATTTTGACAAGTAGAGAAGAGTGGTGGGCATTCTAGGCTAAAGGCTGTCTCATTCTGTAAAGTTAGTGAGGTATGTAACAACATGGCCTGTCTGGGGCATACAAGTGGCTCGGTTTTGCTGCATCTGAGGGCCCTGGGGTCTCAGGTGGCGAGGGGAGTGAGAGATTGGAGCTAAGTAGTGGAGATCCTTGGATTCCAGGTTGAGAATTTTGGACTTTGTGTTTTGCTTGATTGTTTGTCTTTTGCAATGGTGGACCATCAAATGTTTTTGACCAGAAAATAACATGAATGAACTGTTTTATGATGTTAACCACATTGACCATTTCGCAAGGAGGCGAGGTTAGAGCAAGGTGATAAGGCCTGAACAGGAAAGAGTGGGCCAGTGTACGAGGCATTTGGGAGGAAGAGTCAACAGTTGTGATTGCCTTGTTGGACATTAGAAGAGAGAAGAGCTGAGGATTCCCAAGTTTCTGATTTGGTTTAGGGATAGTGATGATACCATCTAGTGAGGCAGGAAACAGGAGGGAGGGCAGGTGTGGAAGGGAGAGGAAAGGAGCAGAGGCCAGCTTTGACTTTGTGACCTCCCTTGGTGGAGAGGTCCAGCAGCTAGGACGGTCACTCCCCCCACCCGTCCCTGGTCCTTGCCTCCTGCTTTGTCATCCTTAGGACAGGTAAGAGGTGGGGCTGGGAGGCTTCCTCTTGCCTCCTTTTCATGATCACTCTGATTTTCCTTTCAACTCTTGTGATAGATATTTCTGAGAAGTGACTACTTTCATTATATGTGTTTCCTCATTGTTTAAAACTGTTTTTATCTAGAAAGTTCCATCCATACTGACCTGGAAACTGTCCATAAATCTCTATTTTTATTATTTTTTTTAGGTTCTGCAAACATTTTTGCTTATGGTTCAGAGCTGCATAATTCTCTGACATCAGAAATTCATTTCCTGAGGAAGCAGAACCAGGCCCTCAATACTATGCTCGCTAAAGGATCCAGAGGTAAGAATTAAAGGAGCTACCTGCAGTCAGGAGTCCCAGAGCTTTCTGTGTGTGGCATAAGGTAAAGAGTTCAGGTGTTGGAGTCCAACTGACCCAAGTTCAACTCCTGTGGCTCTGTGACTTTGAGCAGGTCATTTAACTTCTCTAAGCTTCTGTTTTCTCAGCTGTAAATTAGGAATACTTCACAGGGTTGTTGTGACAACTAAATGATGTAAAGCACTCAGCACTCAAGACACCCTATTATGTGATGGTGTCTGTAACATAATAGGGGCTCAGGAAATGTTACTTTCCCTGCCACCCGTTCCCTTTTTACAGACACCACTCATTCATCCCAGAGAAGGGCTAGGAATATGCTCCCATAACCTCAACCAGAGATTTCCTACCATCATCAAAGTAGATCCAGTATTTATTATAAAAATTCCTTCCCTGGTTCCTTCTGTTTGGAGCTTAGCAGCCTTCAAAGAGCTTTCACTTATATTATTTTTCAGTACTTAAAACATTTCTGGAATAAGGTGTTATTAGCTCTATTTTATAGGTAATTAGTCACGAGCTAGAAGACAGTAGAGCTGGAACTTGGACCAACTTATCCCACATTCCCTAGAGAATATTGATGCCAATTTTGGCTTGAGACAAAATTGGAGGTTCTTCAGGTCTTTCATTCACTCAGCAAACATTTCCTGGCTTCTCTTTTATGTCAAGTCTTGTGTAGACTGTGAGTAAGTAATGAGTAAGACCTGGTGCCTTCTCTCGGGGGGTCTCATGGTCTGATGGGAGAGACAGCAAGGCAACCCACGGCAGGCCAGCATGATGATTAATCATCATAAAGGCAGGCTTGAGGAGCTGCAGGACCACGGAGAAGGCATCCAAACCCAGGCAAGTCTACCTCGGCTGAGTCTTGAAGGATGAACAAAGATTAGCCAAGGTAATTAGGGTTTAGAAGACCCAAGGCCTTTTAAATAGAAGGAAGAGAACAGAAAAAGCCTAGGGGTAGAGCTGGGGAGAGTTTAGACCAATCAGATATTATATGAGGCTTTGTGGCTGGAATCTGAGAGAGGAAGGAAAAAGCTTGCTCAGAAATTATCGTGTTGTAGAGTAAGAAAACCTGGATACATACCCTGGCTCTACTACTTATTTGCTGTGTGATCTTGCGAAAGTTTTAACCTCTTCTATCCTCAGTTTCCTAGCTGAAAAATGAGGATAATAATAGTACCTACCTCCAACGTTTGCTGTGAAGATTGACTAGGCTAATCCATGTGAAGGCCTTACTATAATGCCTGCACAGTAGATGCTTCATACGGGTCAGCTGTCACCACCACCAGCAGCACTAACAGCCAGCCCTGTGGAGTGCTGACCCCCCTCAAAGTGCTTGTGAACCTTCTGCTAAGCTCTTTACATGTGGTAACTCCTTTAATCCTCCCAGCAACCCATTGAGGTAGGTACTGTTATCCCATTTCACATGTGAGGAAACTGAGGCACAGAGAGGAGAAGAAACTTGCTCAAGGTTATAGAGTTAGTAAATGGAAGAGCCACACTTGAACACAGCTGCTCTGCCTGCAGAGCTGTGCTCTTGATCACTTTGCTGCCCTGTGCCTCTGAGCGTATTTCATTCCTCAGGAAAGGTACTGTCCTCCTGGCCTGAAGAGTGGATGGGCCCCAAGTTGCATTTGCACAGCCCTACTGGCGTCCTTGGCTGAGGCTTCCAAACTTTCCCAACACCCATTGCCAGAGGTTTGGGTGCTGTTTCTTCCCTCCGTCTATACTTTCTACTCATTGTTTGCTCTGTGAAAGCAAAGTAACTACATTTGCGTGCCACATTATTTAATAGAAAATTAAACAGTCCATTTCATCCCAGTGACTTTTAATCTGCAGCCTTGATGTTGACAGATTTATCTGCCCAAAATGCATAAGATAATTGGATGCCAAAATCATAAATGCCAGATTAAATCTCATTCTCTTTTGTATTCTTGGAGTGCTCGAGCTGAAGTGCTGTATTTGTGTAGTAAGGTTAGAAAAAACAAATGGTTTCCCTTCTCAGTGGCATTTTTTGTGTGTGTTTGAAGATAAACAGAAGGAGAATGAAAAATTACGAGAATCCCTCTCTAGGAAGACGGCAAGCCTTGAGCATCTTCAGCAAGAGTACGCCTGTGTGAAAGGAGCAAATGAAAGGCTGCAGAAGGAAGTCAGTGAGAAGGAGACACACAATCAGCAGCTGATCCGGGAGATCTGCAGTAGCCGCAGTGAGCTGAGCAGGTACTGCTCTTGAATCTTCCATGCATTACTGGCCCTCCTACTCATCCAGGCACTGGGGATGCAATCATGAAACAAAACACAGTAGCCCCTGCCTAGTGTAAGGCACAGACAATAAACAAACAAATGATATGCTGGGTGGCAATACAATATATGGAGAAAAATAACGTTAGTAAGGGGGACAAGACTGGGGGTTGATTTTTTTTATCTAGGATGGGTCAGGGAAGTCCTCTCTGAAAAGATGCCGTCTTTTACACCTAAAAGCAGTGAGGGAGTGAGCTCTGCAGATAACTGGGGGAGGACCATTTTTGGCAGAAGGGGCAAGGGCTCTGAGGTGGGAGGCCATTGCATCTGGAGAAGAGAGGGGGAATGAGGACAAAGAGGGGGCTGGATGATTAGCATCTGTCTTGGCACACGTGTTTTTGGTTTTTCTGTCAGCACCTGTGAATGCTCAATCATTTAGTTATTAACCTCACCCTCGGTTACCCAGGGTGGTATGGTGATTTAGTAAGCTCAGGGCCTTTGCAGCCATACAGTCCTGGGTTTAAGTCCTGGTTCCTCTTCTGTGTTATCCAACCTTGGGTAAGAGACATAATTTTTTTGAGCCTCACTTCTTCATATCCTCTGTGAATTGAGGATTAGTTAGCACCTACCTATTAGGGTGTCTGTGAAAATTACATAGGAATGTATGCCAAGGACTGGGGCACAGAGGGGCATTCGAGAAATGGTGGCTGTGACTGGAATTCATACCCTCACTTGTCATTTTTGTCCACACTTTTGTTCTGGCTGAGGGTGGAATTGGCCTACCCTGGGGGATTTGAGTAAGTCAACCTAAGTCAGCATTAACCTCTCCTCTCTATGGTGGTGGGGCCTCTTCAGGGCACAGGAGGAGGTGAAGTTGAGGCAGCAACGGCTCTCACAGAACGACAATCTGCTCCAGTCTCTCCGAGTGGAGCTGAAGGTATATGAGAAGCTAGCTGAAGAACACAGGAGACCAAAAGGTACTGGGAACCCTGGTCTGAGTCCCTTCTCCTCCTGGAGCAGCTGCATTTGAGGCTGTAAGCTCACCCAGTCAGCTGGTAGCAGGCAGAGCTTGCTGCATGGGTAGAGTAGGTATATTTTGAAGCAAGCTCTTTGAGCCCACTCTTTTTCTGAAGAAGCAGCAGGAAACATGGAAGGTCTTAGGCTCAGGAGTCAGGGCAGCTAGGGTCTAGATTCCAGGGATCTAGGGATCTCCTTCCAGCTGTGTGACCATTAGCAGGTCACTTCACCTCTCTGGACCTGTTTCCTCCTCTCTAAAATATGTCTGTTACTGTCTATTGTGTAGACTTGTAAAAATTAAATGAGATAATTTAATAAAAGTACCCTAGCACTGTAGGTACTCAAGAAATACCTTTTATCATTTTCCTGCTTGTATGTATTTCTTTTTGCCCATTTATTCAGCAAATATTTATTGAGTGCCTGCCACTGGCCAGGTATTGCTCTGGGGATGGTTGCTGGCCCTGTTCCCTGTCTATCCCAAGAGAGATACCAGATCAGCGTGACTCTACTCTAAGCTCTAGAGTTTCAGAATCAATTTAGGGGTGTGGTGGTTTTGTTGTTGTTGTTGTTTTAACTAATTTTCCAGACGGTTTCTCCTTATTGAAAGTTTAAGTAGAAAAGGGTCATCTCACAGCTTTCATTTTCTCCTAAAGTTACCTTTCTTATTCTTGCTGTTGTGCCTTTTTAATATACTGTGGCTCTTAAAATCAGCCCCTTTCGTTCTATAATTCCAGCCCAAATAGATTTTATTACTACTAGACATAATTTTGGGGTTTGGTGTGCAATTTGCTAGGCTTTTATGGCCAGAAGCGAAAATTAATTTCCAGCTTTTATTTAGCCTGTGGAATAGCAGCAATTAAGTCTGCCAATATTTTTGTTTTTAAAGTCAAGTTGTTATTTTAAATTGTACCTAGTTCTCAGGAAGAGGGAGGGTGATGGTGGCGGCGGGTTTAAAACACTCTTGACTTCCTTTAATGACTGACCTTCAGATCATGGAACGTGTTATGGCTTCCCTCCACCTATTCACAGAGGCCAGAGCAGAGGCATCGGGAGAAGGCTGGAAGGGGCAGGACCCTTTCAGGGACCTGCACGACCTCCTGACAGAGATCCAGGCTCTGCGGGCACAATTGGAAAGAAGCATCGAAACCAACAGCACTCTGCAGAGCAAGCTTGAGGAGCAGCTGGCGAAGGGCGAGAAGGCGGCACAGGAAGCAGCACTCACTCTGGCCGTCCAAACTGTATCCATCCCTGAACAGCCCCTTCAGCTAGACAAACATGGTACTGCATCTGCCTCTCCTTCACTTTTTAAAAATGCAGTTCTGTGCATCTATGTGACATGTGAGCTGAATGATGCTCTTGCCTCACGGACTTGTCTTTTCCATTGACAGCAGCCATGCTCTACCCAAAGAGGCAAGGGACCTGACTGCTAATTGGCTGTCACCTTTGGCAAAATGCTATAATCTTGGTCTGGGGCCTCTTAATTCTCAGGGAAGTGGAGTATGGGCTTCCAGCTGCCCTCATTGCTTCTGGTCTTACTCCCTCCCATTCATTTGGTCCTGTCCACATCACTCCACTGCTGAAAATCTTTTCTAGCTCCCTATTGCCCTTAAAAGAGAATCTAAGCTTCTTACCCTGGCTTTCAGTGTCTTTCAAGATCTGGAAAGCATCATTGTAGGTTTGAAAAGTGGTTCTGTTTTGCAATATGCTTGCATGTTTTAATGTCTAGCCCTAGAGAGACTGTGTAGAGTAGCAGAAAGAGGACAACACTGGGGTTCTCATGCCACCTCTGCCACCTCCCCAGTGCAGGGCTTTGAACAAACCAACACATGGCCAGCCTCAAAGCAGTCAGCAATGCCATCCTCTTTGCTCTGTGGGCAAAGGAGCTGAGGCCCAGAGAGGGGAAGGGACTTGCCTAAAGTGGCACAGCAAGTAGGTAGCAGAGCTGGAGCTAGAAATCACTTTCCAGGCTCCAAGTCCACTGGTGTTTCTGAACCACCACCTGACTTTCTGTAGCCTCACTTGTCTGGGGATAGTCATCCTAATGCTCACAGTGTGGGTGTGCAAATCCAGTGGGACAAGGAATATCAGTATACTTCTTATAAACAAGGAGTGTTATACAAAAGTTTGGACTTATTTTTACTTGTATTGGGAATTCATTCTATTATCCTATAATTTTAAAATTCTTTTAAAGAGCATCCTATAAACTTGCTTTGTAATTGTAGTGATTGTTCATTGCTTTCTTCTTGGTAAAGATTTTAGAGTTTTAACCAAAAAGATGTAATAAATGAAAAAAGAAGGGAAAATAATCCTTCATTATTCTACAGAATGACCATTTTTTACTTTATGTATTTCTTTTCATTTGTTAATCAAATGCAGGCAGGAATTTATATTGTTCAAATTGTTTTTTTGTACCATTCTATGTCTTTCCTTTGCTTTTGCCCAATATTACATCATAGATGTTTTTCTCTGCTTTTACATGAGCTTCCTAATTATTGTTTGCAGATTATTGTCTGTCACCAAACCATTCTTTATTGATTATTAAAGTGGGCTCTGATTTGGGACTTTAAATGGCCAGCCTGTTAACAGTTTTCTGTTAACAGTTTTCTGTTAACAGTTTTCTTAGGATAAATTCCTACTATGAGAAACCCTCAAGGTTGGAAAGGTACATATTGCCTTTGGCATGGTGTGTACATCAGCAGTGTACAAAGGTAGCAGTTTTGGCATGACTTTATCAGCATTGGGCATTAACATTTTAAATATGTCTGTTCCTAGTCCTTTTAGGGGCCTGGAGAAGATTGGGACCAAGGAGATGGTGGGGGTAGATGGGGAGAGATTGCAGCACTGCAGGGGCTGCCCAGGAACAGGCGCTGGGCAGCTTAAGTGAGAGGGCCATTGACCAGCATTTGTCTGCTTTTGAAATTTGTCTAAGGTCAATCCTAGAATGCTCTCCAGAACAGTGTGTTCACAATTCACAGGTGCTGCCTGAGTGGAGAAGTTCTACAATTTTCTTGAGTCAAGATCAGAATTATTCTGTAGGCAGCAGCTCTTCTTCCTTTGTAAAAGACTTTCCAGGACTGTTTTTAAGTGCACCTGTTTGAAAATTCTGCTCTAAAGGCTGCTATGTTTTTGGCAGAAAGCAGTTCCTCTCAGGGACCAGTCCCGTGGTCCCAGGAATCGCAGTGCCCTCTCGGGAGGTGCTGAAGTGCAGTCAGCTCCACCCCCTGAGGGATACATGGGGAGGAGCTCTGACGGGGGATCCTGAGACCTGGGCACAGTCTCGGGTCTGCTGGGCAGATCGCTTCCTGTCTGCCCTCGGTCTCCTCTTCTGTGGAACCTGAATCACCATGCCATCCTGCCCACTGAGCTGTTGAGATTTCAGATGTGAAAGTGTTTTCTTAATTATAAAATGTTGCTCAAATCACCTAGTACAGCACCTACTGATCTTGCCTCTTTACCATGTTTCAAATTCATCACACCTGCCCCGTTCCCCCTCACCCCCATGCTTTTTCAGATCACTCTTCTCTGCCTGCCATTTCTTTCCCTCTTTACCATGCTACTCACAATCAGGCTTAAAATATAACACAGGTGGTAATCTTTGGGAAGCCAAGGTGGGATTAGCACCCCTCAACCTGAGCTCCCACAGCCCCTGTGCTTTCTCTCCATTAGCTCTGATCGCATGTACTCAAAACTGTTTACTTGCCTGGACAAGAGAATTCTTTTAAGTAAAGACCTGGGCCTAGTCTCTGTAGGACAGATGCCCAATGATGATTTGAATGAATGCATGTATGTGTCTGAATAAATATATATGGTACTTTACTTTGTTTTCATTCAGTTTACACTCAAATGCTGATGACAATGAAATGAAAACTTTTGACCGTTGATTTTCCTTCTCTTCTTTTGCATTTTGCAGGTAGTAATGAATGTCTCATAACAAACGATAACTCATATGATCTGTTTGATTCCGCACTGGCAGTGCCACCAAAATCAGGTACAAAGCTGAAGTCTTTGGGTAACTATGGCAGGGTTGGGTGTGGCATTAAATTGAAGAGAAGGATGTCCCTGGTACCATCTCAAGAGGGTATATAGAAGGGATTTGGGATTTCAGGTTCTCAGCATCTGTAGTTGGTATTATTGTGATATCCTCCTCCAAGTCAGTTAATCCTTTCCTACATGGTCCCCACCTCAGAAACTTCATCTAGTCTCTGTTACCTTAGATTAAAGTCTGACCCCTTAGTGTGGCCTTCAAGACCCTCCAGGATACAGCCCCAGTGGGTCTTTCCAGATTTATCCCTCGGCCTTCATGCAGCCACACAGATGACTCACCATCCTGCAGACAGGCCTGCAGTATTCTCTCACTGTGACTTTGTAGAGCAGTTCCCCCTTTTCCTAGACCACTCTCTGTTCCTTCCTTGCAGGTAAAAATCTTACTACACCTCAAGGCTCATTGTGTATGCAACTTCTCTGTGAAATGCCTTTTCTGATATCCTCAGTCAGAATTATTCTCACATACTTCTGTTTTGGTCCAGAGGTAAAAAGCAACAAATTTTTACCTCTGTTTAGCATAATTCTTGCTACCTGTTCAACCCAGCTCAACAGTTGCTTCTTCTTGGAAACCTTCCTTGATCTCTCCCTTCCTGCATAGAAATTGATTCTTTTTTCCCTCTGAACATCAGTTCTTCATCATTGTGCTGTCATGCCTCCCACACAGTATCTGTTTTCTAACTAGACTATGGGCTACTGAAATACAGGCACCCAGCTTGATTCATCTCTGTGAATCTGGGGTCTTCCATGGAGTGAGTGCTCAATAAATGTTGGTTGAATTGAATTGAGCTTCTCTCACAAGATGAATAAGCCCATCATTGGGTAATCTACACACAGAGGTCCAGGAGCCAGGCCTCTTTGTCCCTCTGGGCTTGGGTCAGGTGGCATTTGGATCTCTCCAAGCTAGCTTCAGGATTGGAACCTCCCTGATTGCAGGGAGCTGCCCCCAATAGACCTGACCTCTTGCCTCTTGTCTTATAGCTTCAGAGACTCCTCTGTTCTCTGGAAATGAAATGGACTCCCTCTCCTGTGACAGTGGCAGCTCGGCTACTAGCACCCCATGCATGCCCCGTCTGGTTCCTGGCCACCGCCTCTGGGCCAACAAGAGGGGCTGCCACATCCTGGGCCTGATTGAGGACTACAATGCCCTGTGCAAGCAGATTGGCCAGGGCCAGAGGCTCCTTGCCGAAATGGACATTCAAATCCAAGAAAATCTAAGCCCCACAAATGGGAAGCTGGGAACAAAGGTAATCCAACCAACAGAGCTGGAGGAGAGAGATGCTCACTGGGAGAAGTAAAGTGAAAGGAGGGGTAAGGCACTGAGAAGAGAAACCAGAAAATGTAACTCATGAAATCTCAGAGGTCTGGTCCAATGGGGGTGGGGGGTGGGGCGAGTATATGTTGTTGAGGTTTGTAACCTGAGTCAGTGTTGTTGCTTCGCTGTGATTTGCTGCTTACACCGACTGCCTCTGTTTATCCATTCTCATTCACTCATCCACTTATTTTCTGTCCTTCTATCTATCTGTCCCTTGGTTTATCTATCCACTCATCTATCCAGTTCTCCTGTCCATCGACCCATTCAAGCCTGTGTGCTCGGGCTCTGGGACTACTCTGGTGGACAAGATAAGATGTCCTTAGCCCCATGAAGCATATGGATAACAATACCATAATTTTCTCAACTTTGTAATGAGCTTCCCAATGGGAGATATTCTACTTCTAGATTGTTAGTGGCTTTCATCTCTTCATACAGAAGAACTTTTTATATGATATTTTATTTCACCCTCAGAACAATCCTATGAAGTAGGTGATGTCATTCCCATTTTACAGATGAATGTGAAGTAACTTGGAGCTTTCAAGATTTGAACTCAGTTCTCTGTGTCCTTCAAGGCCCTCTTTCTATTCTGTGACACTACTTACTGAAGGACAGTGCTAGCCATCTCACTCACCTGTGCAGAAACCATCACTCCTCCCCGAGAAGAGTCCAGAAATAGAAGGATTTCTAATTTCTAGCTCTGGCTCCTGCCTACCTCCCCACCATCATCTCCAGCTTTCCCCCATTTTATTTTCCACTGCAATCAGGTTGGGTTGTAGGCTGTTGTCCATGCTTGCCAGCCACATCTTGCCTCCAGCTCTCCCTCCCCTTGATCCCCCCTAGCTTGGATTCCCCCAAATCCCTTTTACCTGCCCCTCCTACCTGCCTCATTGTACTATAATCATCTTCATTATAAAGGGTTCCTTTATTGAGGATTCATGCACTTGACATACATTTACTCATCTACTGCCTCCAAGACTTGGGTCAAGTTTCCTTTTTCCCCCAGTCTGGATTCAACCTCTGAACTTCCATGGATCACATTTTCCGGTCCCTCTTCTCAGGTCCTTACTGAGGACATTTGAGCCATCTGCTTCCTGATTCCTGTGCTGCCTTTTAGTTTTGCTAAATTATAAAAAACAATTTGGCATTTTGTATTCTACTAGATAATAAACTTTAAGAGAGCAGGGATAGTGTCTATTTTGTTCAGTATTGTATATCCAGTACCTAGCACAGGGCCTGGTTTGGAATAGGTGCTCAGTAAATATTTGTTGAATGAATTAATAAATATTAATAAGATTATCTTTATTTTTTATTATAATCTTTATTGCATAATGGAAAAACTTAGAAAATATCTATAAAAACATACCACCTACAGTATTAAAAGTCTTTATATATATACATACATATTTTCAGTTTATAAAATTTAACAATACTGGCTCATAAATATATGCATATCATATTTTAACTTTAAGTTAACATCATATTATAAACATTTTCCTTATCTCATTCAGTATTTTTCTAGAACTTGAATTTTTAATAGCTACAAAATAAGCTAACCTGTGGATGTACCATCCTCTGTTTACTCTTTTACCTGTTTATTGGACAGTTAAGCTGTGATAAGCATCCTTATGTATAAATCTTTGATCACATCTTTGGTTTGTTCCTTAGGATGAATTCTTGGAAGTGAAATTACCAGTTCAAAGGGTTTGAATTTTTTAGGGCTTTTGATAACTATTGCTGTATTACTTTCCAGAAAGATTATATCTCCATTTGAGAGTGTCGGTCTCACTATACCCTTGCCTTCACTGAATATTTTTATTTATAATGAGTTTTGCCAAATTGATAACTAAAAAGTGTTGTGTCCTTTTATTTTGTGTTTATTTTATTATTTGTGAAGACAGATACTCATAAAAATTTTTATATTTTCCTTCTCTGAGTTACATCCTTTCTCATGCCCCTTCTATCCCACCACTTGTTTTCTTCTGCCAGCAGAAAGGGAAAGCAAGACTCTATGAGTCCTTAATACCATATGCGCATTAAGCAGAGCCAATTGACAGGGACTGCTAAAGAAAAAAACCGTTTATGCTGCTTTACTTGCTGTTGGCCCAATTGCCTGCCAGAGTTTCCATGGGCTGCTTTTCTTGGCCTAGTGACATGGTTAACACTGGTGGTTATCAGTCATGGTCATTGATTGGGCTAAAATCACCATTGAAATTCTCTTATAATCTAATTCACTAAGTCTTTAAGAACAGTAAATTGGTGTCATTTGGCACCAGGCTCTTGGGCAGCATGGAAACACAAGGCCTACAGCGTGGAGATTTATGCTGCCCATTAAAGCTGGCTTGCCCATAATCTTGTTCAAGACTGCATAATAACGACCTTCTCATCCCCCTGCCCCATGTAGGGTCCACACTTGGTACCTCTGAGCAGGTTTGTCACCAGCATGAACACAGCCAAGGTGATCATGGAAGAGGCCTCGAGGTTACTGAAGCGTCTCTGGAGAGTCTCACTCCCCACTGTTGGCCAGTGTACCCTGCACTGTGAGCAGGTAGGTGGTAACGTGGATTCAGAGGCTTATGGTTGCTGACAGGGGCCTGTGTCTCAGTTTCTGCCAGGCCTAGCTCAGGGCCTTCGCTCACAGCAGATGTGCCCTCAGTTTGGGGTATGTATCAGAGGGAGGGGAAGTCACCACCTTTGTTAAGAGTCACGTGCCAGAGTGGCAATGTGCTGGCTGCTTCACCGGGTTCTTGATCCCCTTACATCCCCATGAGCTTGGGCTGTAGCCCTGACCTGACTGTGTCCCTACGTCTAGCACATGTATGTTGAGTTGAATCCTGTCTGCTTTCTACATGAAGAGACTGAGACTTGGGGAGTTGAGGCACTTACTTAAGGTTACAGAACTGATTTGAAAACAAGTACTGGAACCCAAAGTTTATTCTTTCATTTTATAGATTTTAAGTCCCAGTGTATCCTCATGGACTAGCTCGTTCTTTTCTACTCAAAATCCCTTTGATTTTAGATTCCTTTCTCTGGAACTTCTGATTCTTATTGAGAGCTGTTATCACCATATTTTAGTGAGTCTTTCTCAAAACCTGTTTTAAATGTTTAGGAATGGCAGGCTCCAAATCCAGGGTCAGGTAGAGCAGAAGGTCTCCCCTGATTTTTGTCTGTAGGATGCATGAAAACCCGCTCTGGCTAATCAAGAAAATCTCCCTGGAAGAAGGAGCATGCAGGTAAAGGAAGAGTTGGGGCTCTTCGCTTGGTGGCCTGATAGAGATCCTTACCCTCATTTATCTACCTAAAAATTCTTGCAAAATGCCAGCAGGAAGGCAGGGGGAGATTTGCATTCTGTGTCATTACATCAGTTACTTAAACTTCTTTTGACGGCTCTCAGATTTATAAAAATAGTAAAGAAGTAGCCAGGAAGGCAGTCCTCTTTGCTCTGGAGATTCTAATGAGCCTGTTCTAAGATTTCTTTGTTGGAATCCTGGGGAGGAAGTTTGGATGCACTAAGCTCAGGGAAGTATATAACCAGTCCTTGCACAACCCCACACTAACCTTACCATTCTTCTAACCCACCAAGCCCTTTTCCATCTTAGGCTTTCACACAGACTGCTTGGAATGGTCTTTCTCCCTCCCACACCCCAGCTGGCTGGCTCCTTCTCACCTTTCAGGTCTCAGCTTAAATGTTATTTGAAGATCAGAGAGAGTTCCTTGATCACTAAGTTATAGCATCCTGCTCATTTTCATCATAGCTCTTATCACAAGTTATAATTATGTATTTGTTTGCTTAATGTCTCTCTCCCTACATTTACCATGAGGGACCATGTCTGTTTCGTTCAGCATTATATACCTTATGTGTAACACAGTGCCTGGCCCATAGTAGGATTAAATACATGTTTATGAATGAATGAATAATTTCCTCCCATACCTCCAAACTAGTACCTGGCCCATGTAATTTTCAAAGCACATGTCTGTACTAGACAAGTTTGATCTTTAACACATACATTGCCTCATGTTTTTGTCCTCAGTACATAGTAGTATCTGTTTGTTAAATTGGTAGAATGCACTTCTGACTTTTATCGTTGTAGTCCCATTTTTCTCCCCAACTTGCAAATCATTCCAGGGACTGACCAGTGCTCATGATGATTCACCCTTCTGTCCGAATGTTTCTGGGTTATTGATTGTGCACACGTTAGCATCATAGACTTTTAGAGCCAGCTTAGAGATGCTTCAGTGTGGTTGCTGGTATACAGAACCCCTGTGTGGTGTTAAATTGCCTTGAGCCACTTTTCTGGCACTGCCTATGTTTTCTTACAGTGCCTTTTGCTTGGTGTGAAAAGTGTATAAAGCAGTTTTCACCAGCAAGCCTTATGGTATTCTCCAACCTGGCATTTTCTCTGAGTGTCATTAATTTGTCTTTTGCATTTAATATACCACCCCCTGTGGTCCAAGTAGCCAGAGGACTGCTCTAGAAAGTGTGTTTCTTATGCATCAGTTTATCTAAGAAAGCTGTGTGTGTGGAGTATATAAATATGTACACATATTTGCTTATATTAACAATGGAAGGATAAACAATAACATTAGATTACTTATAGAGGTGAGAGGGAAGAAGGTGGAAGCTAGATATCTTTGAATAGACTTGTTTTGTAGATTTGACTATGAAACTATGTGTTTTACTTAATTGTAAATAAAAATAAATCAAAATGGGAAGAAAGCAATTTCTAAAAATTGATAGTAATGTGAAACAAACAAACCTTACTGTATTGGAAGGCTAACCACACAAAAAGGAAATATTTCAATGACTAAAACACTGTAATTTAACTCTACATTCCTAGTGGAAAATACTGTAAGGGAAAAAAGAACTGCAAAAAAAAAAGATAAATAAACTTAACAGTTTTTAGTGATTATTTTGCTAGTGATAATATTGGTATTGGTTTTCTGAAAATATTGTATTTATATGGTAGGACAAAATAAATTATTATATTAATCTCATTAGGAATTGAGATTTTCAGCCTGAGAAAAGATAGATATAAACATAAATTTAAATTGGAAATAACAGTATGAAGTCAGATTTATTTTCTATTTAAAACATTTGGGAGCACAGGTAGCTTAGTGATTGAGTGCCTGCCTCCCATATATGAGGTCCTGGGTTCAATCCCCAGTACCTCCTGAAAAAAAAATTTACTAGCTTTCTCCACTTAAAAGGCTTTTTTTTTTAAAAAAGATTTATTTATTTACTTAATCCATTTTAAACCCCCCCTTCCCCATTTTGCTATTTTGTGTCCATTCGCTGGGCAAGTCTCTGTGTCTGTTTCATCTCTTCTCATCCTCCTCCAGTCTTCACCAGGATTTGGTCCTGGAGACCTCCGATGTAGGAGAGAGGTGTTCTGCCATCTGCGCCACCTCGGCTCCTGGTTTTCGGAGCTTTCGGAGCATCTCGTCTTGTCTCTCTCCTTTTTATGTCATCATCTTGCTGCATGGCTCCCGGAGCCTGGCAGCTCACCGGCACACAGAGCCTGGCATGTGCCTGGCAACCCATGCGCCTTCTATATATATATATATATATATATATATATATATATTTTTTAAAGATTTATTTATTTTATTTTATTTATTCCCCCCCCCC
>JAQZBX010016406.1:0-27149 GCA_029593785.1 Cabassous unicinctus | reverse complement strand
TAAGAGCTGATGGTAGCTTGTATCAGGTTGGTGGGAACAGAGACAATACAAAATGGGCAGCTTATTTTTCATTCATTCAGAAGTGAAATTGAAAGACCTCTAAACAAAATAATTGGAATGTTCTTCCATCTTGTTTCTCTCCTGTGGTGGGCAAAATGTCTAAAATTGGCCTCCAAAGATACCCCACTCAAATCTCCAGAACCTGTGAATACTAATGAGATAGAACTCCTGTGACTGTGTTATGTTATATACCACAGTTGACCTTAAGATAGCGAGATTATCTGAAATCTAATATATCTGGATCTAATCTAATAGTGTGTGTTTTTAAAAGCAGAGAGCTTTCTCTGGCTGGCAGAAGAGAAATGAGAGATTCAAAGTACTGTTGCTGATTTGAAGATGGAGCAGACCATTGAGAAGGAATGTGGGTGGCCTCTAGGAGCAATGAGCAGTCCCAATTTGATAGCTTGGAAGGAAATGGGGACCTCAGGCCCACAACCACAAGGAACTAGAATGAGCTTGAAAGCAGATTCTCCCCTGAGCTTCCAGATAAGAGTATATCCCTGGCAGACACATTGACTTCAGCCTTGTGAGACCTAAGCAGAGAACCCAGCTGAGTCTACCTGGACTTGTGACCTACAGAAATGCGAAATAATAAATGAGTGTTTTTTATGAGTGGGGCACCTAAGTTTGTGTAATTTGTAATGCAGCGATAGAAAGCTAATACTTCTACCTTCACCTGACACCCCAGGATTGCTGGGAGGAAAAATCAGTGATTCAGTAATATAAATATAAATCAAATTATTCCCTAATATAGAAAGAAATCTAGGAAAAATAAATTGAGCTTACTATTATTTGAAAGCCTAAATAAAAATGTACTTGGTGATTACAGAACCCTTTCAAATATGACTTTGAAATTAAATGTCACATTTGTGTTAAAAATTAAGTTTTTATTGTATTATTTTCTTTTATGTTAATTCTAAATCTTCACTGTTCAATGTGGTAGCTAATAGTCCTATGTGTTTATTTAGTATTTGAAATGTGATACTCTAAATTATGATGTGCTTTGAGTGTAAAATATCTCAAAAATTTATAAATATTGATTTCATGCTGAAATGGTAATATCTTTAATATATTGGATTAAATAAAATAAATTATTAAAACTAAATTCACCTGTTTCTTTTCATTTTTTGTGGTTAGTAGAAAATTGAAAATTGTATATGTGACTCATATTTCTAATGGATAGCGCTGGTCTAGACTTTTAGATACAACCTCTTCTAAAATGCCCTAAAATCAAGATCACAGTCAGTTATAAGTATTTTCTTCTTTTCAACATAGTTTAGTGGCATAGATGGCATACAGCTGTATAAAAGTACAAGCTGAGACATATAGGTGAGAATGTGGAAAAACCAGACCTCTCATACAGTGCTGGTGGACAGAGCAATTTACAATATCTAGTAAATTTAAAATGTACAGAATTACAATCTGACAATTCCACTTGTAGATATATACTCAAGAAACCTAAGATCAAAAAAGGCCAGACAGCCCCACCAGGTTTAAGATGGCAGAGTGAGACACTTCAGGGCTCTGAACATCAACAAAAGCTTTGAACAACCAGCAAGAACTGGCAGAAATATCTATTTCAAAGCTCCAAAACAGTCAAAGGACTACAGTAACAGAGCAAGTGACAAATCAAGAAAAAGGCACTTAAAGGATCAGGGAGGTTCCTGTGCTTTGGCCTGGAGCTAGTCTCTAAACTCAATGTATGGATAAGCCCTGAAGGAGAGCACAGGTCAAGGTGCAAAGACTAGGTAAGGTTTTCTCTTTTTCCTTCTTTCCCTTCCTTCCCCTTCCCCTTCCCCTTCCCTTCCCTTCTCTCTCTTTTTTTATTTTGTTAGTTCCTGGCATTCAAGGAAAGCCATGTCATAATACTAGCCGATTTAGGCTTAAGGAACAGATGCCTCAGAGTCTAAATTCCAGTGATTAAAATATTGAAAAGTCCAGATTTCAAGAAAATGTCACAAAACATACAAAGAAACAGGAAGAGATGGTCCAGGCAAAGGAGAATATTAAACCTTTAGAAACCATCAGTGAAGAGGACCAGACCTGGAAAATACCAGACAACAAGTTTTAAAGTGGATGTGGCTCAGGCAGATGAGCACCCACCTCCCACATGGGAGATCCCGGGTTCGATTCCCAGTGTCTCCTAAAGAAGACAAACAAACAATGAGTAGACAATGAGCAAAAAACAAAACAAAATAAAAAGATGAGCAGACAACGAGCAAAAACAATAAGCAAACAGACAAGGGAGCCATGGGGAGGTGGGGAATGGTCATAAATATGCTCAAAGAACTAAAGGAAATCAGGAAAATGACAGATGAACACCAAGAGACTATCAATAGAGAGATGGCTATTATGAAAAGGAACCAGAGCTAAAGACCACAGTAACAGAATTTTAAAATTTCCTAGAAGGGTTCAAGAGCAGATTGGAGCTGGCAGAAGAAAGAAACAGAGAACTTGATGGTAATATCATTGAAATAATTCAGTCTTCAGAATGGAAAAAGAAAGAATGAAGAAAAGTGAACACGGTCTACTGCATACCAATATATGCATTGTGGGAGTACCAGAAGAAGAAGAAAGAGAGAAAGGGGCAGAGAAAATATTTTAAAAAAATAATGAAAGAAAACTTCCCAAATTTAACAAACGGAATGAATATACACATCCAAGATGCTCAAGAAACTCCAAAGAGAATAAACCCAAATAGAACATGCCATGTTATAATGAAACTCTCAAATGCAAAGGTAAAGAGAATTTGAAAGCAAATTCAAAGAGAAGCAACATGTCATGTACAAGAGAGCCTCAAGAAGAATAAGTGATGATTTCTCATCAGAAACCATGAAGGCAAGAAGGCAGTGGGATGACATATTTAAAATTCTGAAAGCAAAAAAAAAATTGCCTCTAAAGAATTCCATATTCAACAAAACTGTCTTTCAGAAATGACAGAAAGATTAAGACATTCCCAAATAAACAAAAGCTGGGGGAGTTCATCACACCTAGACTGGCCTATGAGATTCTAAACAGAATCCACAGGTTGAAAGGAAAGAACAATAGACAATAGATCAAAGCCATATGAAGAAATAAAGATTTCCAGTAAGAGTAATGACATGAGTAAATATAAATGCAAGTATTTTGGTTTGTAACTCCACTTTTCACTTCCTAAAAGCTCTAAAAGACAAGAGCATAAAATGCAATGATAAATCAGTGATTTTGGACTCAAAATATATAAGCATGCAATCTGTGACAAGAACTACATAAAGGTAGGGGGGGACAGCGGGGTAGAGGAACATAGTTTGTATATACTATTGAACTTAAGTTGGTATTAAAGTAAACTAGTCTATTGTAGATTTAGGATGTTAAAGTCAAGCCCCATTTTAACTACAAAGAAAATACCAAGAATATGCAAGCTCATAAAGATGGAAATTAGAATACAGGTTGCCAGGGGCAGATGAAATAGGGAGTTAATGCATAATAGGTGTAGGGTGTCTGTTTGGGAAGATGAGAAAGTTTTAGTAACAGAAGGTGGTGAGGGTACCACAATACTGCCGATATGATTAATCCTACTGAATGGTATGCCTAGAAGTGTTTAGATGGGAAAGGTTATGTTGTATATATGTTCCCACAATTAAAAAGAAGAAGAAGAAAGGAGCAGTAGCGAAAGATACAATGACAGCAAATGCAATACATGATCTTGGATGGGATCTAGCAAGGGAGGAGAAAAGGCTCAAAGTGACATTACTGGAATATATGGAAAAAATTGGAATATAGAATGTAAGGTTTATATCAATATTAAATTTCTTGAACTTGATCACTGCACTTTAGGTGGTTACATTAGTGAATATCCTTGTTCTTAAGAAATGTACATGGCGGTATTACGTGTTCAAGGAACATGATGTATACAACCTACACTCAAGTGTTCAAAAAATGGATAGATTAAGTAGACGATAGGTAAGGCAAATGTGGAAAAATATTAAAGTTGGTGGATCTGGGTATCTGGTGGTTGGGTTGGAGTATGCTGGAGTTCTCTGTATGGGTTTTATATTATTTTGTAACTGTCCTGTAAGTTTGAAAGTATTTCAAAATAAAAAATAATAATAAGAATACCAAGAACATATAAACATGGCGTCATGTCCAAACTGGCATTATTTTTAGGGCACAGGCTACCAGCTATGCAACAAAGTTTTGTTCTCTTTTTCCATTAGTGTAGAGTTGTTTCTTGGAAGTAAATATTATAGAAGTACTACATTTCCCAGACCTCTTTGAGAAATATGGGCATTGAATTCTGACCAACGGAAAGTGAGAAGTGATATATGCCACTTCCAAGGACTGGCCTCTAAAAACCTCCCCACTATTCCCCACTCGCTTCCTCTATCTGCTAGATGAATATTGATGCCTAGAGAAACCTTGGAAACCACAGGCTGAAAATGGCAGAGCCCCTGTCAGCGTGGGACTTTTAATGACTCCACAGAACATAGCTCTTCTCCGCTGACTCTATGTGAATTAAGAAATAGTTAATTAGTAAAAAATAATTAAGAAAAGTAACTTAATTAAGCCTTTCAGATTTCAGGATTAATCCATTAGATCTGCTAGTATTACCTTAACTAATATAATGTGTATTATCCAAAATTTAGAAACAAATCAAATGGTCCATCAATAAGGTAGATAAGTAAATCATAGTATAATCATACAATGGAATGCTATATAGTAGCTAAAATGAAAGAACTAGATCCACATGTATCAATGTAAATAAATCTAAAAAAAAAAAAAGATTAGTTAAACTAGCTATTTACAAAACAAACACCACCACCATACATTGACCAACAGATTAATGTGTAGTGAAAATGAATAAACATAGACCAGAAGGATACATTCCCTGATTATCTCTAAGAAGAAAGAAAAGTGAGTAGATTCCAAGAAAAGGGTTACAACGAAGTCTTCAATCTCATATGTAATGTTTTATTCCTTAAAATAATCTGAAACAATTATGATAATCTGTTGAAAATGGATGATGGGCATATGGATATTTTGTTTCTATTCTTCTGTTCTTTTCTAAATATTTAAATTATTTCATAATACCATTCACCTTTTTCTTACATATAAGTGGTAAAAAGGTAAACTAGAACAGTCTTGTCAGTGGACATCTTTAAACTATGTAACAAACCCTTCAGTATGTGAATACCTTTTAACATAGCAACCCCAATACTAGAAATATATCCTAAGAAAATCAGAGTTTTACTTAAAGGATGATCATCACAATGTACTTAGAGTAACCAAAAATTGTAAACACTTAAAATGTCCAATAGAATTGTGATTATATTACTAAACAGTCATTTAAAAATTATATAGAACATAATGGAGGGTGAGATGAGATGTGTGGGGTACAGATGCAACAAGATTGGTCATAAATTGATCATTGCTAAGGCTGGGTGAAGGGCACACTATTCTATTTTTTTTTTAACTTTTCTATAAAAAAATTTTTGAAATGTGAGAATATTATAGTATGCTGTTAAGTCTTTTTAAAGCAGATTACCACACCGCCATCCATTACCAAAACTTGAGGATCAACCTAAAGTTTTTTAGGATGATCATAAAGTTTTGGTAATGGATGGTAGTGAGATGGTAGCACAATACTGGAACACAATTAACAGCACTGAATTATATATTTGAATAAGGTTAAAAGGGGGAAGTCTTAAGTTGAATATATGTTACTAGAATAAAAATTTTAAAAAAAAAACACAACATAAGACTATACAACACAGTGAACCCTATTGTAAATGATGGACTATAATTCATAGTGCAATTTTAAAAATGTCCTTTCATGAATTGTAACAAATGTACCACACTAATGCAAGGTGTTAATATTAGGATGGTATATGGGAACTCTGTATTTGATGCATAATTTTTCTGTAAACCTACAACTTCTCTAATAAAAATATGTATAAAAAAAAAAAGAGGTTATAATAGTGGGAACAATATCTTTTAAAAAAAATCTCTTCGCTCATTCACTTGATCAACAAATATTTATCACGTATTGTATATGTGCCAGACACAAAAGGACAAATAGTGTATGATCACCAGAATATGGAATAATTAGAATATGTAAATTTTATGGAATCAGAAACTAGAATATAGGTTACTAGGGGCTGGAGTAGGAGTAAGGAATGGGACGTTAATGCTTAACTGGTATAGATTTTCTGTTTGGGATGATGAAAAAGTTTTGGTAATGGGTGGTGGTGATGGCAGCACAATATTGTGAATGTAATTAACACCACTGAATTGTATATTTGAATGTGGTTAAAAGGGGAAACTATAGGTTGTATATATGTTACTGGAATGAAATTTTTAAAAAAACCTTAGAACACTGTGAACCCTAATGTAAACTACTGTCTATAGTTAATAATTATAATAACATTGTTTCATCAATTGTAACAAATGTACCACACTAATGCAAAGTGTTAATAATGGAGAATACTGTATGTTGTGGGGAGGAGAGGACTCTATATGTTCTGCTTGACCTCTCTGTAAACTTAAAACTGTTGTAATAAAAAAATTTAATAAAAAAGCAGGTTAAAATAGTAAGAAGAAAATCTTTTTAAAAATCTCTTAGCTTATTCATCTAAGCAACAAATATTTGATTTGTTGTATTGTGTATGTGTCTAGTATTATAGGGTCTAGGGATATGATGGCAAACAAGTAGCCAATAATCGAATGCAATTGCCTCTAAACACCTCCAAAGCACCCAATGAAATTTGAGCATAAACTTCCCCAACGTATGTATATTTCTTTCTAAGATATGTATACACACACACGTGTGCACATACATACACAGACCACTGTCTCTAGTAATATTTCAGTATTTCTTTGGGTAAGGTATTCATATCTATATTTTGGATAATTGACTTTACTCAATTTTTGGTGATTTCTCATCAGATATGATTATATAATCTCTCTTTTTTTAACTTCCTAATTTAACTAAGGATGGGAGAAAAATATGCTCTAAGTTTTGTTGTTTGCTTTCGCTTGTATCATTAACGTTATGTTCAACCCATGAATTCTTTGTAAGAATTTTTAAAGCCAATTATCCATTTTGTGAGGGACAACTTTGTTAGAATCAGGTAATATAATCCACAAACTCATTTAATCAGGCAAACTTGCAATGTTCTCAAAGTTGGAAGGAAGGTTCCATTGTCAACTCCTCTGAGCTTTGGAATTTGTACTTCCTCGGGATACCTCGTTTACCATATTTTACATGTACTCAGTTGTCTTACAGAGCAATTTGCCAATCTCAATCAATATATCAAATATTAATAACACTTATTTTCATATTTTGTATACAAATAGTTTTAATATTTTCTTCTTTCACTTTGAATAGTATATTATGTGCAAAGGTGCAGAGATGAAAGAGAGGACAGCATACTCAAACTAATATATTACTCGTCTAATATAGCTCAGGTATAGTCTCTAGCAGTGTAGAGGTGGGTTGGGGTGAGTGGATAGAGATTGAGAGATGAGACTGACATGGTAAGATTATAAAGCCTTGTTTGGACTTTCTGTGGCGGGCAAGGGAGAGACAAGCAATGAGATAAAAATGTTTAAGCAAGGGGGTAACAATAAAACAAACTAGATAATCTAGATTCCAGAGGAATCACTTTGGCTAAACTGTGGAAAATATACTGGAGAAGAGAAAGATTAGCAAGAGATTGTAGTGACAGTGGGAATAGAGGGAAAGATATATTTATGAGATATTTACTAGGAAGAATGAACTAAACTTGTTGACTCAATGCGAGAGGTGAACGGAGGAGGAATCAGGGATGGACCCACAATCAGTTTTTGTGTTTTTTATTTGTTTTAGGGGAGTTAGAGGAGGTTGGAAAATTGAATCCAGTTTTAGAAAAAATTTGAGGAGGCCGTTAGACATCCAGGTGGAGCTGTTCAATTAGCAGTCAAAGCAGGAATGGAGATAGAGTTGGGAATCATTAGCATAACTACAATAACTAAAGTCTTGGGAGAGATTGATATTGACTAGGGACAAGTAAGTCAACCAGACTGAGAAGATGGCCAAGGACAAAACGCCAACATTAAAGGGATGGACAGAATATTAAAAGCTTACAGAGAAGCAGAAGCAGCATAAGAGGTAGGACAAAAACCTGGAAAGTATAGTTAACACCAAAGGGTAGATGTTGATTTTCTTCTTTTTCCTTCTGTAAATTTTCCTTATAGTGAACATTTATTACTTTTTAATAAGAAAAAAGGTATAAATGAGTGACATTAAATAATTTGCATATACATATCTTTCCATTTATATATAAAAGTGAGACAAAGTTTACTGATTTTTCTGAATCATCCCAATGATTCAGATTCATATTCCTTTTAAATGTAATTCAATCTATCTTAAGTATTAGTGTCTGTAACTAAAGATTTTTTTTCCCCAAGCCATTTTTAAAATGCCCACCCTCATCACTACTGCAAATCGCTGGGACTACTTAACACTGCCAGGCTGCTAGGGTTTCTGTATTCCCCCTAGGGAAGTTGAAGCCAGACTAAATGAATAATCGTGGAAAGAACTGCTCTGAAAATGTGATGACATACAGCTCTAATAAAGACGTCAGAGTATTTATTTCTCCTGAATTAAAACAAATTAGATTTATCCCCATGCAACCTCTACAAGTAGCCTCATATTCACATCTGCTGTAAGTTATAATTTTTAAAAATTGCAAATCATTTCAAAACTATAAAATATCTCACCCTCCACCTTTCAGAGGTTTTCTCATTAACCTCAGAAATTCTAACATGTCCTTAGACAATATTTATTTTAATCTCTTGGCGGGGGGGGGGGGATTTACATTTAGAGAATGGAATAAAACATAGGTCATTTTTATACTAGCAGCTGAAGGTTCCAAATCACTAGAATTTTTCATTGAGAAGTAGTAGACCAATAATTGTGCATTCAGTAAAATAGTTCTAAAGTGTTGCATGAATTTACTGTTGATTCTTGAGGTTTAATAAATTGAAGCAAAATTGTTTAAATGGGTCTTTTAAAAAGGTAGTTAAAATCCACAACAGAGGTCTTCCTCATCCAAGGGGATTTTTGCCAGTTTTGAATTATTATTTTTCTTTTGAAAATGTTGCATGTTGTTTTTATCTAGTCTCACAAAGGAATATCTAAGTACATATTCCCCATTTTGAAGCCCAAAGGCAAAAAATTTATCCTAAATATGCTCTGAAAAACTTTTTAAATTGCTAATTATAACTCTGTATTTTGTCCATTTAAACCTTGTTGCTTTACTAATCTAAGTAACTTCTTATTCTCAAGCTAGTCCTGAGCTTTGAGCTTACCAAAATGAAGAATGATACATATGCCTGCTGTTCCTATTCTAAAACTGTTTTGAGAAAAGCAAAATATTGAGAAAAATATGTCATTACAATACTTTTTTTGAAAAAGTAAAATTTCAGCCAGTGTATATGTAAAATAGTATTGAAAACAGTATTCTTTTTCTTCAGAGAACCTTGCTCTGTTTTGCAGCTTTATACTGTGTATTGTTAAAATACTGATAGTTGATAGAGACTTAGGAAACTGGTTTTAAAGGCATGTTATTTTCTTTTGGCATTTGTGCTTACTGACTATCAAATTGGTGAATATATAGTTCAGGTAACTTCATTTATGAATTTTAGCACAATTTGACATGACAGGTTTTAAAGATTATTATTTCCAAAATAAACCAAGTGGGCTAGTATTTGAGAAAGTATTTTGAAAAAAAAAACAAAACACCTCACCTTCCTCAAATAAGCAATGCCAACATATTCCTAATCAGAATTAGTTAAAAGTATTTCTTAGGAAATTTAAGAAATCAACATTATGGATATGTGATTATACTATATGATATGTGAGGTTCCGTGATTATACTAAAAAGTGTTAGAACCATTTGGACATAATTTATTTCTGTCATTTCTGAATCTGGTTCCATAGTTTTCTTATCTGTAAAAGGAAGTGGTTGAACCGAAAAATGATCTTTCCCTAACCTGTCTTCCAGTATTGATTCTTGAATATATGTCATATGATTTTCCTTTATTAAAAAAATAAAAATTAAAAGGGTTAGAGTATATTTTTAAAACTATGAGGTTTTTTTTTTAACCTATTAGGGATCTTAAAGATACTCTAACATAAGCCAGCCATTTTACATCTGAATAAAAATAGGTTAATAGCTTCTACACAAAACCCAGTGTAAAAGAAGTTTCTGATGTAAGCTGAAATAATGTTTTCCAAATTTAATTTTGCTAGTTTTACTTCAAATCCAAACTTCTGTTGTCAATTAGATGGCCATTTTATCATTTGAGCCCTTTTCCTAGTTTATATGTGTATCCAAATTAATCTTGCTTCCCTTCCATATGGAAAAACTCACATCTACCTACCAACATCTTTAAAAGGTTTCACTTTAAAAACCTTCTTGAATAGCAAATGTTTAGAGTTGCTCTAAACTAATGACTTTTTTTTTTAACCTTCTCTAAATGTTTCTTTAATTCTGCACTGGTATTTATAAAGGTAAGAATAAAGTGTCAAAATAGAACTAGGCTGTTGTTGAGGTCAATTTCTTCACTTCTGTAAACATTTCCATTTTATTTTGAGCAGGAAGTTTTAGTTGCCTTTACACAGTGTAAAAAAATTGACACTTTGTAGGCCCTTTTCTATACTAGTTTACAAAGACTAGAAAGAAATGTTCTAAAATATTAATGCTGTTTATATCTGGGTGGTAGTATTACACTTCATTTTATTTTTTACATTTTCCAAAAAAGCATGTATTACTTTGAGAATTGAACCAAAACCATAAAATGAAAGTATTTTAAAATTAAATTTTAAATGACTTAAAAAGTGTGAAATATCAACACAGTTCACTTCTACAGCAGGTATCATAAATGATTTTTCTCTACAGATAAGCTGATGCTTTGACAGGTAAAAATAATCTGATCAGGTGTCTATTAGATTGTATGATAACAAAACAGCTTTATTTTCCAGGCTTTTTTTGGAAAAATCCAAGAAATGAGTTTGAACTTAATTGCAGTGAATCTTGCAACAATAGTAAACTTTTGGGGGGGGACCAGAGTAACTAACACCTTTCATCAAACTATCAGCTTAGTGACAAAAGACTCTCAGGTTTACCAATGTTTCCACAGATTTCTTAGTAGTCTACTCTGTCATTATTTCAGAACAATTCCAAAAGAAACGCAATCGTAAACTGTTTCTATTTCAAGCCCATAAAAACCAGAACCGGGATGAAAGGGAAAGCCTTGACCTTTCTATTTTAGACTTTCATCTGTATAGCTAAGCCATCTGCTTTCTATCCCCCTTGACCCCATCTACTTAATAGACTGGAAATACCGCACCGAATTGCAATTTTATCAAACTGACTCTTCCACTTTAACAAATTTTGACTCTGTGTCTTTCATTTGAAGTCTGGCTTCTAAAATTTTGCCTATCCTTCCCTCCCAATTCTTTCCCAACTCCCTCAATTACCAAATTTCTTTAAACTAAGGCACTGGGCTCCCGAGTATCAAACCATCTACAGAGCTCTTCACTTTCCACATTGAGCACCGGACGTAGAATCTACTCTTGTCTCTCCTGATCTTGATACGGGGCGGGTATTAACATCTTTGCTGTTGCGGTTACGGAGAAGGCATCTCGCAGCTCAGCCTAGAGAGGAGTCGCGTCTCGCCGCCGCCAAACAAGGGGACCCAGACCGGGAAAAGACAGACTGGGGTGGGAGGAAACCTCCAGGAGGAAGGATGGAGCTGGGAAGAAGAGGGAGCTCAAGACTGGGAGGAAGGACCTTCCGGGGCGGGAAGGAGAAAGGGTCCGTGAGGTGGAGCAAGAAGCGGGCAGGGGGGTGAAGCGAGAAGGGGCCGGGGCCGGCGGGAGGGCGCGGGGGCCGGGGCGGCGCGGGCAGGTCGCGCCCCGCGCCACAATCCCAGCGGCCCGGGCGCTTTCCGCGGCGGTGCGTGCGGGGCGAGGCGCGGGAAGAGCAGTTTGAGGGGCCGAGGGAGCCGCGTCCGAGGCCGGCGCGGTGGGTGCAGCGGGCCCACCCCCCGCCGGGCCCCGCTACTTAACTATTTGTAGAGCTGCTGCAGGCACAGGTCCAGGCTCTCGCCCTCCACCTCCTCGCGGGTGATGCGCTCCGACAGCGGCCGCGGCAGCGGGGGCAGAGGAGGCAGCTGGGACTGCGGCGGCGGCGGCGACGCGGCCGGCCGGCCCGGGGCTGCCACCGCCTCCTCCTCCTCCTCGCCCTCGGCCGCCACCTCCTCCGCCGCTTCTTCCTCGGGCTCCAGGTCCTGCTCCTGCTCCCCTTCCTCCGACGCGGCCAGCCTCGCCGCCTCCGCCCCGCGTTCTTCGACCGTAGCCTCAGCCGCTTCAGCCGCTATCAGTTCCGGCTCCGGCTCCAACTCGGGTTCGGGTTCTGGTTCGGGCTCGCCGCCGCCACACGGTCCGCGAAACTCGCCCAGAAATAGCTCTAGGAAGCGCCGGTAAGTTTTCTCCTCAGGGCTGCAGCCGGCCATCGCTGCTCATGCCCCGGGGCCGACCGGGAAGGGGGAGGGGGGAAACCCGGGAAGGGGAGGGGGCTGTTCTCGAGCCGGGGCTCCCGTAAGGGCGGTTAGCAGCCGCACAGGCACGAGCGATCAGCACTAGGTTGCCTGGAGAGGGCTCCCGCAGGCGTGCGCGCCGCCGAGCGCGGACGTGCGCGGCCCGGGGCGGGGGCGGAGCGCGCCGCCCCCCGCCCCTCTTCTTGAGTCTGGAGGGAAAGTTGGTAGCGGGCGCGCGCACGGGGTCCAGCGGCGGCCCACCCTCAAGCCCTACCGAGAGCTCAGCGCACGCAGCCTAGAGACGGTCGCCATAGCAACCGACTCTAATTAAGAATTTCTGGGTCCCTCCCGTCGAGTTCGCAGAGTCGAAAGCGAGTGTAGCCGTGTCTCCAACTCTGAATATCATTACTGGACGGATAGCCTAGCCTCAAGTGCTAGGAGTGACATCTTCGCGTCTGGCTGTTTGTTCCTACTTGGATTGGATTCACCTCAATTTCCCTATCTTCTCCTCCTTTGCCTTAGCGCCCTTATCTATTGGAAGATACCAGACTGTGAACATCAACTCAAGTGTTTTCAATCCACCTGTTTATTTTCCATTTCAGAACGTCTAAGAAGCTAGGGTAGAGGGAGCCATCAAGCACCTACCAAGTAGTAGGTTCCTTTGCAAACGTTGTCATTTGACTCTGAAGGCAACTAAGCAAGTAAACTATTAATTTACTTGCTTCAAGGTCTCAAATCTACTAGCCCTGGCTTTGGAATGAGAGCCCAGGTCGTCAGCCTCCAAAGCTTTCTAGACCCTTTTTCCTTTACTCTTCTCTGCCATTTAAGATTCAACAGTGCAGTATGCCTATATAACGCCTTACTTGTATAGGGCTTTATAGTTTACAAGCTGTTTTCACCCCTTTATTCCTTATTATAAACCCTTAAAGTAGAGGACATTACCATTATGATTCTATCTTGTAGACGAGGAAACTTAACCTCAAAGACATTGTGACTTGGCTAAAGGTAACACACAAGCGATGCAACAAGGATTCACCATGGGTATTCTCATTGCAAATCCATAGTTTTTTAGCACAAGACTTCCCACCTTTAGTGTGTGCCTAATGCATATTACATTTTATTACATAACATGTATTTTTTCTAGATTTTGTTTGCTTTTCTTCCCCATTCCCCAAGCCTCTTTTCTTTCTTAGATTGAAACTGAAACTACTTTAAATGATTCTAATTTTCTTACCAAACTACACACAAACCTATTATTTTCAAGCCTTACTGAGTGGGGAAGGGGAGGGAGAAGCTGTGGTGTTATACAGCTGTATAGAAGATAACATCATTACTGCATTCTGCCATGTCCATGGCAACATATAATTCAGCAAAAACATACCAATTCTTCCTCTACTTTGAAAAACATGTTCTCACAAATTACCCACCCCATCCTCTTTTTTGTTTCTGGCTTTCAGTTGGATTTAGGGTCTGAAATACCATTTCTAATCAGTTATAAATGGCAGAAGAGGAACTGTCCCTGCCAACTGTTTTCATACAATACTGTATTCTAAATCCCTGTCCTGATACTGTTAATATTAAAAAGGTTGAATTCACTAATGTACATTATGGCATCATGTAAAATAGAGTTGTGTTCTCTCTCTCCTAGCTTGAGATTAAATAGCACATGCTAGAGTGTATAGTGAGTAAGCCTATGAGTCCTTCATAACTATTTTTGTCTCAAAGGTAAATGGAAAGACCCAATAAATAATGTACATTATGGCATCATGTAAAATAGAGTTGTGTTCTCTCTCTCCTAGCTTGAGATTAAATAGTACATGCTACAGAGTGTATAGTGAGTAAGCCTATGAGTCCTTCATAACTATTTTTGTCTCAAAGGTAAATGGAAAGACCCAATAAATAAGTCTGTTTCCAGACAAGCTAAATGTATTTATTCATGTTTCATTTAAAACATCACCAGTGTAAAGCAACTTCTCTGTGAGATGCCAAGAAAGTCTTTAAAACTCCTCATTTGTCTTTGTTTTCAATCCACCTGTTCATTTCCATTTCAGAACGTCTAGAAAAGACTGACAAAGCTTTTTAGGCTGCAAACCTAAACGTCTACAATTTTACATTCCAACAACTGTTTAATATCTCAGAATGTAAAATGATGACATTTAGTTCAAGAATACATAGCTGTCAACTGTAACAATTCACATCAAACTACACCTTCCCACTTTGTAATACAGTGCCTTCCTCATCTTGGTGACATTTATTTGTGACATTAATTTATGACTCAACACACATATTAAAGGGAAGTGATATATGTTGGGGAAACATTACTTCTAAGAGTAAAAGAAAAAGCCCACACCTCCATATTACAAAAATGAGAGGTGTATTTGCTTGTATTAATAAAAATATTAAAAGATCAATATGGATCCTATTGCATATATTTGATACAGAGTAGCTTTGCCAGAAGGCTGCTGGCAGCAGTGCTGGGATCTCAGAGCAGCTGTGTAAGATGGTTCTGCCATTGGCAAGAAGTTTTTTTAGACATTATTTTGCATTGTCCTGTTTTCCTTTTCAGTTCTTCTTTTACAACTTCCCTACTCCTCTTTCTATTAAAAAACACTGAGGAAAACAAAACAAAACAAAAACACTGAGCTATGAAAAGCATAATATGTATCAAAGCTATTTAAATAAATAAAATCTCATAAGAATTATTTTTCCCTAACCCTTAGTTCTTTGAAGGAAAGGCACAATATCCTTCCAGGAACATTTATGGTAATGATAATATTTTTAAGGTTAAAAAGAACTGTTTGAGCCCCTTGTACATGAATATCCACAGAAGTTTTATTCATAATAGTCCAAACCGGGAAAACAATGCAGATGTCTATCAACAGGTGATTGCATAAACAAATTGTGGTGTATTCATACAATGAAATACTACTCAGAAATAAAAAGATGAAGCGATAAACACAATAATATGGATGAATCTCAAAAACATGAAAAAAAAGCCAGGCACAGAAAGTACATACTCTATGGTTTCAATTATCTGAAATTCGGTAACAGACAAAATAATCTATAGCAGGGGTTCTTAACCAGGGGTCCACAGACCCTTTCAGGGGGTCCGTATGCTTGAATTGAAAAAAAAATCAACATATCTTTATTTTCTCTGACCTCTAACTGAAATCTAGCATTTCCTTCACTTATGAATGTATGCAATAAATTATAGTATTCTGTGGTTTTCACCTGACTGGTAAAGGGGTCCGTGGAATAAAAAAAGGTTAAGAACCCCTGATCTACAGTGACACAAAGCATATTAGTGGTTGCCTGGCACTGAGGTTGGGGATGAGGGATTCATGACAAAGGGATAAGAGAGAACTTTGTGGAGTGATGAAAATGCATCCACATATTGACTGAATGGTTCCATGGGTATATTCATTTGTCAAAAATTATCTAAGTGTACACTGAAAGTAAGTGCAATTTATTGTATTTAAATTAAACCTCAATAAAGTTTATTTTAAAAGTTAAAAAAACAAGGATTACTCTGTCAATCTTTGGTGTATTCTCATATCCATCCCTTCCCCTCCCTTGCTCTGTTCTGAATTGTAGGGGACCTGGTCCTTTCAGGTTGCATTCACCAGGCTCCTGTGACAGCTGATTTCCAGCTAGGATCTGCTCAGTGGGAGTCTTTGATGGGAAACTGGAAGGAGGAAAAAAAGAAAAATCAGGGCATCTCTTCCCCATCCCCTATCTCAGTCCTGATACCTGTTGCAACCCCTTTTAGCTTTACTCTCCCCGAATGTGCCCACTGTGATCCCAGCCCCTGAGCTCCAGAAACATCTTCTTGCATGTCCTTTAGCCTAGGGATGATAGTGACTTCTAACTTCCAGCTTCCTGCTCTCTAATCTTGCCTCATCTTCCCTTTTGGCTTTCATCACTTTTTGGGCTTTCATCACTTGTGTAACCAATTCCCTGTATTAGATTGCCTCTGTTTTCTAAACTGGATCCTGACTGATACAAGAACAAAAAGGTTCTTTGTGATCTGATAGCTAGAACAAATAACACATTAAAGGAACAATAAATTTATTAATCTGAAGTTAAAGCAAGCTTAGTTCTATGAAGGTGCTATTGGAATAATGGAGTTTCTTTGAAGTAAGCAGATTATTTCCTTGAATTAAAAGTTAAGAGTAAAGTATTTGATATATGGTGAAGAACTGATGCTCAAAACTAAGAAAAAAAATCTCAATTTATCTGCAGTTAATATTAGCTGGTTATGTACATCTAGAATATTGTCTATTCTAAAGTATGTCTTTTGGGAGGAGCTATGGACTAGAATGGACTTGGTGGTGTTCTGTCATATTGTGATTCAAGCAATGGAAGAAATTGTAACAGTGAGGTGGAGACAGTGGCCAATGGACATTTTCGGGGCAGGGAGGGGAGGCGCAGTTGAAATACAGGAGCTTTTTTGGGGAAAAATAAATAAAGTATGTCTTTTCTCTCTTTACATCAAAATTATAATATTTCAAAAAATGTCTCATTTTTTGGAAAATGTACTAAAATGTAATCATTCATAAAAGCTGTAATTTAATCTGACAGTAAAACACAGAAGCAGTATTAGAGTTGGTTCAGTATGTTATATATTTTATCTTTGAAAGCCACAGAAATCAGTTATCCCATAAAAGACCCATTTTCCTATAAAAGACCCATTTTCTCAAAGCATTATGCACAATTTTAATTAGAATATATTAACAAAATGATATTTCATAGTTTTAAAAGTATAAAATGAAGTCAATGACTCAAAGTTATCTGCTGCAATGAGTTGAGAGGAAATTTCATAATCTATATCATTACAGATATAAAGTATAATGGTTCAATTTTTTAGTGCTTGACAGGGAAGAATCATGATTAAAAGGTCAATTTTAAAAAGTCTCAATTTTTGTGCAGTGCAAAGTGTAAACCATAATGTAAACTATAGACCATGGTTAGTAGCAATGCTTCAATGTGCATTCATCAATTTTAAGAAATGTGCCACACTAATGAAAGATGTTAATGGGGGAAAGTATGCAAGGGGGAGGGGGTGGGGTATATGGGAATCCTCTATATTTTTGATGTAACATTTATGTAATCTAAAACTTCTTTAAAACTAAATTTTAAAAAGTCTCAATTTTGATATTGCTAATTGTAAAAAATTGATTTGAAGTTGACACCATAACTAGAACAGTATTATAACTTAAAATTTGAAATTATTTCAGATGTTTACATGAAATTTTGCTTTTTATTTTTTGAGAAAGTATAATAATATAGTACAGTTGATTCTCATTATTTGCAGTAGTTATGTTCTATAAAGTCACTGTATAGTGACATTGAATTGTGAATACTGAACCATAGCCCCTAGGAAAAATATAGGGTTAGGTTCTGGTGAGCCTTTGGTCAAAACATTTCATCAACTGATTAATACAAAACCTTTTTTTATGTGTATTTCTATTTAAAGACATCTTACATCTTTTGTTTCCTCAAATTTGCATTCAATGATTCCCCAAGAAGCTCTTTTGTTTAACCAACCTTTTAGAGATTGCCCCCATGTAACCCCATCTAGAAACAGTATCATTGCCTTCAGAACATTTTAGAGCAACATTTTAAAAAAAGCCCTTGTGCCAGTTTGAAGCTTTTTGTGGATTCCAGAAAAAATCATGTTCTTGAAGCTAATCCATTCCTGTGGGTGTGGGACACTTTGATTGAGTTACTTCAGTGAGGTGTGACCCAGGGTGGGTCTTGGTCCTCTTGCTGGAATCATTTATAAACCGAAGACTGAAAGCAGAGAGACACAGGGAAAAATGCTGCAGAGATAGGAAGAAAAAACCTAGGAGCTCAGAGAGGAACCTAGGAGAGAGGAAGCCAAAGACGAAGCATCCAGAAACTGAAGCAGACCCGGAAGAGAAGCAGATGCCTCCATGTGTGCCTTGCCATGTGGAAGGAGTCCTGGATAGCCAACAGCCCCACCTTCGGTGAGACAGCATCTCTGATGATGCCTTGATTTGGGTATTTTCACAGCCTCAGAACTATAAGCTTTTAACCTAATAAATTCCCATCATAAAAGCCAGCACATTTCTGGTACATTGCTTCCAGGAGCCCTTAGCAAACTAAAACACCCTGTAAATATAAATTCTGCAAGTTTAATCATAAATTGCACAGGAGGCAGGTCATTAAATAAGGTGTTTATTCATTAACATTGAATTCACAGCCAATAGCACAATAAGTCATGCATGAACAAAGCTTATATAACACATGTATTTTCTCTCTAAAGCACATCAGCACTATGTTTGGAGGCCACTTTAAATAATGAAATCACCAACAAAAAAAACCCCACAAAAAATACTCCACAAAAATGCAAAAAACATGGCACTAAATATGCCATGAAAAGGACACTTGTTTACAGTAAGGGAACTGAAATAAGAAGGAAGAGTGTCACCTTGTATGACCTCAGCTGGGAATGTGCACACTGTGCGACTCAAATTTTTCACCACTCTGTGAATGTCCACAAATGACTATGAAAATCACAAATATTGATTTTGGGGTTACAAATAAAATTTAGCAAATAGGCTAACTCACAAATATGGAATCTATGATAATGAGGATTAACTGAATATGTATCACAGATCCAGTGGCCTACAAACAATTGCCTAAGGCTAGGTAGGCCTAATGACATATGTTAAGTTGCAAGCATAAAAATTTGTACTTTCTTCACTGATATTAAAAAATGGGATGAACGGAAGGATAACTAATATATAAATAATATTTAGGAAATCTATGTGTTGCCATATTGCTAAGGAGGGAGCAACAGAATACCTGACAACTGAAAAAAAAACTGAACACAGAAATGTTTTCAAATAAGGACTTCTTCCTTCCTCCTTGATATACTCTAGCTATATCTTATAGTCTTCAATGATAGCATTTTAAAATCATATATGACTTTAAAATCATCTCCATTTGCTTCCCAAAATGGAGCTGCTATATTAATTTCTTTTCTATTGCTAGCTAATATGGTTATATTGCAGCAACAATCTAACACTGTCAAAATTAAAATACACATCAGGTAATAATAGGTCCACATGCATTCACCAGTTTTGAAAAGCAAAGTAGGGGAGTGGATGTGGCTCAGGCTGTTGGGCACTCGCCTCTCGTATGGGAGGTCCTGGGTTCAGTTCCTGGTACCTCTTGGAGAAGGCGAGCAAACAACGAGCAGACAGATGAGTGAACCGTCTGGGGGAGTGGGCAGATAAAGAAAAATAAATAAAAATGGGAAGCAGATGTGGCTCAAGCAATTAAGCTCCCGCCTACCACATGGGAGGTCTGTGGTTTGGTTCCCAGTGCCTCCTAAAGACGACAGCAAGCTGGTGTGACCGGCAGGCATGGCAAGCTGACACAAGAGACAAAAGAAGAAAAACAATAAGAGATACAACAAAGCAGGGAGCAAAGGCTCCCGGTGCCTCCTAAAGAAGACGAGCAAGACAGTGAGCTGATGCGACGGGCAGGCATAGCAAGCTGACACAACAAGATGAAGCAACAAAAGACACAAGAAGAAGAAAAAAATGAGACACACAACAACAACAAAAAGCAGGGAACGGAGGTGGCTCAAGTGATTAGGCACCTCCCTCCCACATCAGACGTCCTGGTTCCTCCTAAACAAGACGAACAGACACAGCAAGTGCAAACAATGAGGGGATGGGGAGAAATAAATAAAATCTTAAAAAAAAAAAAGCAAAGTGAGTCGCCAAAACAGGTTCTTTTCCCCTTAATGTTTTAACAATTGATTTATAACAATCTTTGTTTTTACCTATCATAGTTTTTAGGAACCAAAAATATTTTTGAATAGAAAGAGGAAAATGGCAGAGATTGCTGGCAATTTCTGATGATGGTGCTAAAAATGGCTAACATGTGGTATGTTTCTTCTATAATGAAGGGTACTTCTAAAATGAATTGACTTTATTAAAAACAATCCACTTCGACATTTTGCTACTAGTTTTCACATTACAAGAATCAAAAGTGGTAAAAACTTTATTATTCCTTAATTTTTAAATCCTTTTATATATTTACTTTTAATAACTTCAAGAGTTCACAGTGATACTGATCATGTCCCAGTCTAGTGAGCATATGCCCATACCCTATTCTGTAGCATTCATCAAAACACCCAGCTGCTTTTTAAAAAGAAAATGAAACAGGCAACTAAATATGTAAACTCCTCACAAAGATGTGGTCTTATGCTCAGATAATACTCAACATTTTATTCTCATGTGTAGAGGTGATGGAATTGAGCCACAATGACATTTGTGACTAGAAGGGAAGATGGAAATGATTCCATTAACCTAGAGTGCTGCAACATATGGTAATCATAGGTGGTAGAAAAGCTGTGTCGGACAAGGGTAGATTTAAGCCATGTGGCACAGACATTAATTACTAGACATGCTGACACAATGCATCTTCTCCAGAAAGGAAATGATTTGGGCATATGAAGTACTTTGCTGCCTTATGAAAGAGAGATCTATAAATGACATATCTGGCACCAACACAACACACATGGTTTCCAGTAATTCTGCAAGCTCTTAAGATCTGATGAACCTTCCTAAATAATATAACACATTGCAGCTATTTACACAATGGCAGCAAATCAAAATATCTATGTAGAATAAACTTGGGTTCTTAACATATAAAATTATTTAATTTTCAAATATCTTTTTAAATTGTCACAAGATTTTGGAATATTCTATCTCTGGAAATGTATACCAATAATTTCACGACTTTTTAAGGTATTTAGGCCCTTGGACAAAAGTTCAAGAGTAAATATAAGCCGTATTGGGAGAAGGAATTACAATTATTTGCTCCAAGTGTTGGAAAAAATATTAAATTGGAAAGTAACATGATGAAAACTGTGTTTTAAAAGAAAATTTAATATGCAAACATTTTTTTCAGATGAGTACAGGATGAACTGAAGAAGAAAGATTGGAGACTGGAAGACCAGTTGGGCAAAGGAAGAGACTGAAAGTACAGAAAAGAATAATATCAGTGGGAATGAAGATGAACAGAAGAATGTTAAGATAGACTGGACAGGAAGGTCAGAAATTCTAAGGGAAACAGATGTGGCTAAAGCGATTGGGCTCCCATCTACCATATAGGAGGTCCAGGGTTCGATTCCCGGGGCCTCCTGGTGAAAGGCAAGGTGGCCCACGCGGAAAGCTGGTGCAGCAAGATGACACGACAAAAAGAGACACTGAAGAGAAACAATAAGAGACACAGCAGACCAGGGAGGTGAGGTGGTGCAAGAGATTGAGTACCTCTCTCCCACTCCGGAAGGTCCCAGGATCAGTTCTCAGTGCTGCCTAAAGAGAAGACAAGCACAGAACACACAGAGAGCAGATAGTGAGCACAAAACAATGAGGGGCGGGGGGAATAAATAAATCTTAAAAAAAAAAAAAAATTCTAAGGTGGCACCTGAAGACACAACTTGAGGAGGGCCGGCAATCCATCCAGAGAGGGTCTAGAGGGCTGCTGTGGTTATCTTTTTTTCTTTTTAAAGATTTATATATTTCTCCCCATCCCCTTGTTGTTTGCATTTGCTGTGTGTGCTTGTTGTATGCTGGTCTTTTCAGGAGGCGTTGGAAACCCGGGACCTCTGATGTGGGAGGGAGGCGCCTAATCACCTGAGCCACTTCTGTTCCCTGCTTTGTCGTCTCTCGTTTTCCTCGTGTCTCTTGTTGCATCAGCTCGCCCATGCCTGCCCATCGCATTAGCTCGCCATCTTGCTCGTCTTCTTTAGGAGGCACCAGGCACTGAACCAGGGACCTCCCATGTGGTAGGCGGGAGCTCAATCACTTGAGCCACATCTGCTTCCCTGCTGTGGTTATCTATTGCTGAATAACAAACTACCATAAAAACTTTGTGGCTTAAAACAAATACCCTTTATTTCACAGCTTTATATGTTGCTGGGCTTAGCAAGGTGATTCTCATTTGCAGGTCTCATGAGGTTGCAGTAAGATAGCAGTTGGGGACAGAATTATCTGAAAGCTCAACTGAGTTGGACTTACAAGATAGCTCACTTACATTACACTTTTATCATTCATACTGAGAAAAACTGAGTGGAAAAATGACTAATATATAAATCATTTTTAAGATACTAAGCTGTGTTGGTAAATTGGCAGTTAATGCTGGCTGTAGACTGGAGCTGTCAACTGGAATGCCTACATATGACATTTATAGCATGATGGCCTTAGAGTAGTCAGAATTATTACACGGTGGCTTAGGGCTCCAAAAGTGAGTGTTCCAGTGAATAAGGCAGAAAGTGTATAGCCTTTTACAACCTAGTCAATAGTATACTTCCATGGTACTCTATTGGTCAAAGTAGTAACAGGCCCACCCAGATTCAAGTGGAGGATATGCCTTCTTGATGGGAGGAGTGTCAAAGAATTTGTAGCCATGTTTTAAATCACCATAGTGTCATTTACCTTCATGAATTCATGACAAAGTTCAGCAACTTGAACTTGGAGGCTCAGTAATTTGTCTCAAATTTAGTTACACTGAGTGGTATCAATTAACACTAACAAATCTCACAGAAACTGATGTATAAAAATCACAATGACAACATATGAACTTACAATGAGAATTCTTACTTCCAAGAAGATCATTTATTTGCATTGATCTGGCTGTAATCAAAACAGCTTGGAAATCCAGCATCTACAGGTTAATTGGTATGCAAGCAAACAGGTAAGAGTTAATTATGATTCAAATATTTAATGCCATCAAACTGCAATCATCTGATGCAAACATTTCCACAATAAGGACCGATATCAGGACCAATCTAAGAAAAACCCTCATCCCCTTGAACAGGGTTTAAATAGTTATACCATAAAGTTTGTCCCATTTTCTCTCTCCTTTTCTAACAATACTGCTATTGCTTACCAATATTCCTTTTCATTGACATATTTTGAGTATATGACCTCATGCCATATTCTGTCATTAGCGTTTCTAACCTCAGTACTATTTGCATTTTGGGCTAAATAATTCTTTGTTATGGAGGGCTGTCCTGTACAATTAGGCCTGTCCTGTCCAAATATTGCCAAATGTTCCAATGGAGTATGGGACAAAATTACCCCCCAATTGAAAACTATTTCATTAATGTAATTAAAAGCATGGGTTCTGCAGTTAGAATTCCTAGTGGCATGATTCTGAGCAAGTCAGGAAATATGAGGTACATTTCTTAGTTTTGGTCGCTCAGCACTATATCCCTCTCCTAGCAACATCTCAATTCCTTTTCAGGAATTACCTTTCTTTTATTGTATGTAGTTCTGAAAGGGTGTTAAAACCAGATTCCTGTCTTCCTCTTACATATGCCAAAGATTATGCCTAGTGATTTCTTCCCCCAGATTCCCTATCTTGGAGTCAGGCACTGACATAAGTTAGTATTCAATACTTTCTCTCCAGATTTTGAATCTTGATAAAGAAATCAGGATAGATCAAGGGTGCTAGTTCATTCATCCCAGTGGAATTCCACCATGAGATTCTATCTAGCCCTCTGGAACTGCAGCCAGTCATGTATTTCCAAGCTGGCTTCTTCTGCTTTCCTTTGTTTAAGTTCCTCATAGCCTTCCAATAAATTCTTTTTGGTTTAAATTGTCAGCCAGTTCCCATTATTTACAACGGAAGGACCCTAACTAGTAGATGTAACTTTCCTAAGGATTAAAAACATCGACATTCAGAAAGTTACAGAATGGACTCTTTTTTATGTTAACACATGTAAAGGACTTAGCATAGTCCCTGGCATGTGGTAAGCATGTGACATTAGCTACTATTAGTAAGTTGTCCCGAAGATTTCACCATTTGGGAGAAAACATTTCTCTAATGTTCAAGTTCTTAAGACTACAATTTGCTGACACCTGAGTGTACCTCATATAGAATAATTTGGTGCTGATTAGATGTGTAGTCATTTTGAGAGTGAGCCTTTGAAAAAAGATGTGACATTTAAGAGAAATGAAGTTGAAAGGAAAACCTGTTTGGGAAAATATGGTTTTATATATGTCAAAATGTTTGATAGAACTATGAGATTGCTAATTGAAACTGCGTTATAGGGAAGCAGACGTGGCTCAGGCGACTGTGCTCCCGCCTACCACATGGGAGGTCGCTGGTTCGGATCCTGGTGCCTCCTAAAGACAGCGAGCCGGCATGATGGGCAGGCACGGCAAGCTGACACAACTAGAGACACAGGAAGAAAAACATAATGAGACACAAACAAAGCAGGGAGCAGAGGTTCCCCGTGCCTCCTAAACACAGCAAGCTGACAAAACAGGCAGGCACAGCAAGCTGATGCAATGAGATGATGCAACAAGAGACACGGAGGAAAACCATAATGAGAGACACAACAAAAGCAGGGAGTGGAGGTGGCTCAGGCGATTGGGCACCTCCCTCCCACATCAGAGGTCCCAGGTTCGGCTCCCGGTGCCTCCTAAAGAAACAAGGAATATGAACAGACACAGCAAGTGAAAAACAAGGGGTGGGGAGAAATAAAATAAATTTTAAAAAACAACCACATTATAGTAGGTTTGGAGCATGGATGATAATTGGAGTTTAATATATGGTTTTGGGACAAAAACAGGATCAACGCGACAACTAAAATAAAAAACTAGGATAAATTCTTTTGAGTTTGGGGTACAGAGAGAAAAATGGAGAACCAAAAAGATTCTAGATGATTTAAACAAAGAGATAATTTATGAGAGGGCTAGAAGTAGCTCACTAGAATTATGGTCACTTCAGCTATTTAGTCAGCAGAAACAACTCAACTATCCGATCCAGTCATTGCTGCTAGAATAAATGCACTTCATTTACTTTTCTCAATCCTAGATTTTCCACTCAAGTTTCAAAGTCTAGAGGTAGAGAGTTCAACTAGCTTGGCTTGAGTCACCTGTCTACCTTTCACTATGGAAGGACAAGGTACCTGAATTTACCGTCCTACTAAGACTGCATACAATGAGAATGAGACACACAAATGTACAAAAGAAAAATGGAGATTAGGAAAGGGGTATGTCTGCTGAGTGTCAAAAAAAGACCATACAAATGTGTATTATATAGGTCTCCAATAGCTAGTATCAAGGTCTTAAGACAATGAACTTGTATATATTTGAAGAACGAAGTTCAATGTGAATGGTAACATACGAGCATGGAAAGGAAGGCAGAAGTCAGTGTAAGAATAAAAAACAAATTCCTTACTGAAGTCTAAATGCAATAGGAAGTTATTAGATGATTATTAAGTAGGGAAGAGACAGAAACTTATGTACTTTTTAAAAATATAACTCTGGCTGCTGTTGTAGAAAATGGATCATAGGGGAAGTGAGTGAAAATAGGGAAAATAGTGGACTGGGTGTAGCTCAGTGGTTGAGTGCCTGCTTCATATGTATGAGGTCCCGGGTTCAACCCCTGGTACTTCCTAAAATAATAATAATAAAAAAGAACATACAAAAAAAAGAAGAAAGTATGGAAGATAATTGAGAAGTTACTGCATTAGTCAATCTGAGAAAAGACTTTGGCTTATAGTATGGTGGTAGCAAATGGCAATGGAAAGACTGAATATATGACATAGTTTGATGGTATAGTTGATATGATTTGCTGATGAATTAGATGTGGGAGTGAAGATATGAAAGATATCAAGTGTCCTTGATTTTTTAAAAGATTTTATTTATATCCGCCTCCCCACCCCCACCGTTGTTTGAGCTCACTGTCTGCTATCTTATCTGTTTGTTTTTAGGAGGCACTGGGACCTCCCATGTGGGAGGGAGGTGCCCAATCACTTGAGCCACCTCCGCTCCCTGCTTATGTCTTTCATTGTGTTTCCTCACTGGATCATCTTGTTGTGCAGCTCACCGTACCAGCCCATCACTTCAGCTCTGTCTGCTTGTCTTTAGGAGGCACCAAGAACTGAACCCAGGACCTCCCATGTGGTAAGAGCACCCAGATGCTTGAGCCACATCCACTTACCAAGTGTTCTTGATTTTTGGTTTAAATGAAACTATATAGATAGGGCTACATACTGAAATAGGGAATATGCTCCTTTTGGAGAGGTAATTTGAATGGTTTAGTTTGAAATGTTTATTAACACATGGAAGTGGAGATGTCAGGACGGCAATTGATTATACCAGACTAGAGCTGAGAAGAAAAGTGAGGATTGGATTTCTTACACATCAGAACCCTCCTTTTCATCAGTTCATCTGATGAAAAGATAAACTACCAAAGATATTGGTAGTTTACTATTACCAATATCCTATCCATGAAAAATATTTGTTAAAAATAAATGAATCACAAATAAAGTTAAATTAAAATAAATAAATGAATCAATAAACCCTATAATACACTAAAAAAAATGCATTTGCTATAATACTATGTTCTAATACCTATCCTCTATAGAACTTGCCTTCAGAGTTTGGCTGTTATACAATAGTATTTTTTTGTAGAACTGCCTTCTAGGCTATCACTTAATGGTCCTTTAAGACTCAAGGTCATGC
>JAQZBX010016405.1:0-36550 GCA_029593785.1 Cabassous unicinctus | reverse complement strand
AAAAAAAAAAAAAAGAAGAAAGCAGACAGGTGTAATTGGTGGTTTAGCCTCTTGCACAATTTTGAGGCCACAGAACCATAATCGGTAGCAGTTGCCAGGACCAGAACCTGCAGCTGAGAACCAGCAGGCTGTGAACTACACAAAGCGAGGAAAGAGATCGACCTGTTGTAGTCTTGGTGAGCGTCTTTAAACCCCCATGGGCCGGGCACTGTCAGGAATTGAAAGGGAGGTTGATTCAGAAGCAAACGATTAATTTAAAAGTTTTCATTTTCTTTAAGAAAATCACTTATTTTAGGTAGTTAGACTTCTAGGTGGTTGTTCTTTTAAAGTTTTGAGTGTGTTTATGCAAGAAAAACTCCTTTCAAGGATTCTGGAAAGTGCCAATATACCTCCACATATCTATCTCTTTACGCACTTTTAGCTTCTGCCCAATTGACACACAAGTCATGTAGAAGCATTACACAATATATATATTTTTTTAATCTAGAGACTCTGCAATAGGGCTATCACATAAAGTACAGGCCATCCAGTTAAATTTGAATTTCAGATAACAACGAGCACTCCTTTAGTATAAGTATGCCCAAATATTGCATGGGACATATTAAAAAATGAAACATTGTATATCTGAAATTTAAATACAGGGTACCCTGGATTTTTGGTTGCTAAACCTGGCAAACGTATCCTGAAAAAAATACAGTGGGATATTAGTTATCTAGTCCCTCGGGAACAGCTGCTCTCCTTTAATCCACTGTGTTCACATCTCTTCTCTGAAGTCTTCCTGCAGTTCAGTCACTCTGTGACAACATCTTTTAGCTCACTATTCAAACTTGATGGGGCACACCTGTTTATAACACTGCTTCTCCAACTTTAATGTGCATGCAAATCACCCAGAGATCTTGTTAAAATGCAAATTTTGATTCGGTAGGTCTGTGGTGGGGCCTGAGATTCTGCATTTCAGCAACACGCAGGGGATGCTGATGTCCATGATCCTAGTCAAGTATCCAGACTCAGGTTCCACAAGCCATAAGTAGGACTGTCACTACAGTGTTTTCTTTACACATCACTCCTTTGACTTTTTGAGGATTCTCTACTGTTTTTGTAGGCAGAGGAAATGCTAAATGTTCTGCCTTTTTTTAAATAGAAGAAAATGATTAGAAACTATTAGAATGGTGAGAAAGTTCTGGAAAAGTACATTTGTTTAATTCCGGGAATTGGTCACTCGATTTTTCACCCTTTCATGTTTCTGGAAGAAAATATGAAGTGTCATTAGAAAAATCACATGATGGTACTTGGTGAACAGACCATCCCAGGATCCAAGCACTAAACTGTCCATTAGTCAGCATGCTCAAAGTAATCTTTTAATAACACTGAACTCTGTTAGAGGAAAGCATGCTGAAATTTTTCAGCATCTGCATATAAAGGCTCCAAAATCCTTCTAAAAGGAAAATCCCGTATTAATAGCTGAAGATTTTTGTTGCCAGGTATTTTTAGCCTTAGAATGGCAAAACCCAAATCAAGGAGCTGATTATTTTCACCAGGAGAACCCTGCTTCTTCCCAGCGCTCATGTCTAATTCCCATCACCTGGAGAAGGCAGACAAGCAGTGGGATCAGGTGCAAATGGCATCGGGATTAAGTTGTCCCAGCGTTGGAAGCGTCCTGTCTGCTGTGACCCCCCAGGACGACTGGTCTGGAAGCTGGGAGGCAGGAGACGTGTTGACAGGGAGCACGTCTGCTGCTTCTCCGCATGTCTGATGTGGCTTCTGTGTCAGACATGGGGCAGACAGGAGGGGAGGAGGTTGGCAAGAAGGAGCAGGGGGACGGGACGGGAAGGAACTGCTCAACAGCTTTTCTGGCCAAGGCTTAACTGTTCAAACTTTCACTGTTGGAGAGGGTTGTAAAAAATGAAGCCAGCCACAGGATGGGTTGAAAACATGTCTCCTTTGAGAGACTTGAATGTGATCTCATTGCAGACTCTTTAGCCTGGAGATTTAGATGGTTTGAGGTTCACCCCTCTCCCTTTTGGGACCCTCCTAAGGCTCAAGGAAGAATGAGGGTTTTCTCTTTCATTTGTTTGGATGCACAGAAATCCATGGACTAGGAGAAAATGTGCAAAAGAGGCAGTTATAAAAAATCTTCAAGGTTAGATAACAGGATTGTATCAATGATCATTTCCTGATTTGTGTAACTGTACTGAGCTTATGTAACAGATTATTTTTCATAGGAATCTTACGCTGAGAGATTTGGTAAAGAGGCATCATGTCTGCAATTTACTCTCAAATGATTCATAGAATTATATACATAGAAAACGACAACGCAAACAATTGGGGAATCTGCCAAAGGAATAAAGGAGTTCTTTGCACTATTTTTGTAAATTTTCTGTAAGTTTAAAATTATTTCAAAGTAAAAAGGCTTAAGAGAGGAAAATAATCTCCATTGACTGGTGTTTGCTGCCTCCTCTAGAGCCTTGTGCTCTGCCCCCTTGAATTCCTGGAGCACAGGATACCTGTCCTCCCAGTTACAGCTGCCCTGTCAGGCTGTTCAGCTCTGGGGTTCCAGGTCCCAGTTCTCCTACTGCCTGGTAAGACCCAAGGGCAGGGGCTGTCTCTTGGAGTCCCAGGACCTTGAACAAAGAAGACAGAAAAGAAATATTTGTTTTTGCCATGATGCCTAACCAACATTTCTTTCAGTTGTGGTTTTCTTATGAAAGGGGAAATCTCTGTGCAACACATGGCTAAAGGAATGGCCTAAATGAGCATGTGTGAGTATGCAGAGGCCGCCCCGTTGACTTCAGAGGAGGGTTAATTCACCTAGCTCTGGTTAAGGTTCTCTCCTAGAATGCACACAATCTTCCCGGGTTGAAAATACAGCCTTTTCAAAGCAGTTTGCTTCCAGAGTTGAACCACAGAGAAGATAAATGACTTAGTGACGTTCTGTGCCCATAAAGGAACAGAGAAGAACTGACTCTCAGTATCGCCCAGTTTGGTACATTTCCGTGATCCCAAGCAAGTTGGCTTTAATCCTCCCCTTTCCATACAAGAAAATTCTCAAAACTGCTTGGTTCAGGCATACCACCTCAATTGCCCATTTTTTCCCTTTAATTTCTAAAAACAGTTTAACATGGCTGAGTTGGTGCTATTCACTACTTAAGATAAACTGTTCTGTGAAGTGATTTTACTGCAGGGAGGATTCTGCTCGCACACATTTCCCTGCTCAGCCCCAAGCAGTCTTCCTCCTCTCTCACCAAAACCGAGGCGCTCAAACCATCCTCGGGGATTTTTAACTTAAGTATCCAATGGGTGGATACTTTTACTTTTGAAACTCTGTAGGAGCCAGTAAACTCTCCGGGGTCAGCCAGTGGCTGTCTTCTTTGAGACAGAAAAATTCAGTTTGGTTCAGAGTTGTCCCTCCTCACCCCCCCACCCCCAATTGCTGTTCAAATAATTCAATTTTTCCCTTTAGAAAATATTTTTTAAAGAATAGTGGCCCACGATTCTGATTCAGAACTTGATAGCTTGCTGGTATTCATAGGCGTCTTGGATCATTTATCATTTTTAAGGAGTTCTGCCTACACTCGGGGCTGTACCATGCGGTCTTGGTCCATCTTGCTTTTACTTACGAGGAGCCATTTGTTGTTCCGGGGCCCCTGCTCAGTTCCCTCGCCCCGCTGGGGACACGGGAGTGCAGGCTGCCTGTCTCTTTAGGACACGGGATAGAGGCTGGAAGGCCAGGAGAGGAGTGGGGAGGGGCTGGAGTATCTGGGAGCATTAAATAGCTCTCTGAGTGAGAACAATTAGTGATGTAAGTGTGTTCTTGAAAATGAACTGCTTTGGGGCGAGATTACTTACAAGCATCATCCAGGCTAAAATCTCCATAAAGAGTTCCGCAATTCTGAGAAGCCATCTTCAGAGACAGTAGTTATTGGAATTCGTAGATAGTGTTTCATTTCGTGCTCTCTGAAAGTAGCTAATGTTCTGGTCACTCCAGAGCCTTTAAAAGTGGCCCACGTCCCAAGGGCTTTCCTAAAGAGGAGCCTAGCGGCGTGCCTGCTGCAGATGTGTGGCTACTTGCGATTATTCATTGTGAGTCGCCATCACGACCAGAATTATAGTTTTATTTTTTTTAAAACCGGACATAACATTTACCTTATCCAGAAATGAACAACGCCCTCAACATTGCAAAAGTACTGGTATATACAATCCAACTTTCATCCTAATTTTAAGAACATAAAATTTACCTTTTTAAAAAGAGCAATTTACTTTTCATCTGATTCTTTTAAACTAATTGAATTTCATTTTAATAAGTCTGGGAGGGTAGGAAGATGGCTGATGTTTTTTAAAAATGTATTGACACAGAAGTCATTACAGTACTGTCACTGTTATTTTTATTTCTCTGCATACAGGGGGTGTACTGTATAGCCCATTGAAAATGAATTGGGATGAAATAGGCTCTGGAGTGAAAGTTTTGAGAAAAATTATATTTTGTGGAGATAATGACACTTGCAGCTTTAATATGGCTTTGACTGTTAACTTATATTTAAATATAGTATTTAATAAAATAAAATAAAATGAAACGGGACATTTTTCAAAATATTACAATGATTTGGGGCTTTATATGGAAAGAATTTTTGGTGCTCTCAAGATGTAGGGCATGTGCAAGACTGTTGATAATTATAGCAATTTGAAGTTTCCAAAGACCTTCTTAAAGAGATGAAGTAGCCGCGTGATTTACCAGGGACCTCAAATAATATTCTGGATTTAAAAACTTTACAAATCTATAGCCACAATATACTACCTCCAATACACTTCTAAAATGTTTTTTAAATCCTCCCAAGTCATCAGTATAACTTTTAAATGTCATTACATTAAGTCATACTTTACAAATACTTCAATAACTTACCGTAAATTGCGTGGCAGACGCTAAGGCCGGTGAATACCTGTTACACAGGAGTGCCTCTCCATCAAAAAGGCTTGGCTCCACTCAGGCAAAGCTTACACAGCTTCCTGGACCCATTACTGTGCTCTGCGGGTGAAGGTGCCGGCTGCCACGTTGCTGCCGGGCTCACGCAGAGCCTGGACGAGTCGGGTCCGTGTCAGTGGATTCTGACCTGAGGGCGGGTGACGGTACAACAGCAACGGGGAAATGGGTGCTGAGTCGGCGATGCCAACAGATGTCTCTTTGATCAGGAAGAGCTTTGTCACGACTGACCTAGCATTTGCTGAGCGCCAAATAAATGCACGTGTTTAAACATTTTCACACATTGCTCGCTTTGGGGTAAAAATGCCATTTTCCCTTTACTGAACTGGAAACCAAGAAATGAAAGAATTGTCTGAGCCAGATTGGGTGTCCAGCCAAAACGGGACTGGTTTTGTAAGGGTGTTTTGCACTCTCTCTCTCTCCAAGGGCTGCACGCTTCCTTTGAATTCAACCCCTGGCTTGATTCATCCATTGCTTCCTGCCTAAGGTCCTTCCTGCCTACCAGTTCCTTGTAAGGTCCTTTAGAGTAAAAGCCCTATTGAATTTCTTTAGTCTCCATTACACATTGCTTGGCATATAAAAGATGCCAAATAAATTATTGGTTACATAATTTTTGAAAATTGGAATAACATATTCTCTAATAAACTAATGAGAGTTTCATTGCAAGAAATGGGATTGTGCTATTTTCTTGAATATCAAAAAGTAGCTTAAACTAATGTTCTAAGGCAAGTACACCAGCAATTAATTTTAAAGTTTTCATGTTTATATTTGGTAAGAGATATTTTAAATGTCTCGTTTGAAAAAATACTATATTGGCCTCCAAGTACAAATAAATTTTATGAATGACTTTAGAATTTGGATGAGGAAACAGGGGCAACTTTCATTTGAAGATGTTAGTGCTCCATCCAGATCCAACATTGAGGAGTATAAGGTTGGAGAAACGGCTAATTTCTCTCATCACTGCTACCACCCCCACCAGCTCTGTCATCAACATCTTCAATTATATATATATAATTGAGGTGCTGGGGATTGAACCCGGGACCACGTACATGGGAAGCAGGTGCTCAACCACTGAGCTACACCTGCTCCCCAAATAATATTTATTGAGTACCTATATAGTGAGGTATAAGTATGTAACTGAGAAGTTTACAATCTAGGTGGGGAAAAGGACAAGCAAAGGGGCCACTGACTATCCCTATCCCAAACGAGTGCGGAATAAGACTTCTTCCTCGGTTGTGAAAGAGTTTGTCCCCAGAGCAAAGATCCAGGTCAACAGGCCAGCCCTTCCCCCAATGGATTTCACCCCTTCTCCTGAAGGCACAATGGCACCAGCTCACTCTGGTGAAAACGGAAAACTTTTATTCCTTATTCCTGTCAGTAATTACCTTGTTGAATGAGGATCCTCAATTTTCAAAGTGGACTTCTCATTTCCAGTGTTGCCCAACCCAGATCTCATCAGCCTGTGGGTACAATTGGGGCTACATTAATAGTAAAAATCAGTGTTTTGCCATCATCTCCCACGTGCTATGGTGGGGCCGTAGTCCCCTGCTAAATTTCCCCCCAGGATTTCTGGGGAAGTATTTCTGAGGCAGTGGTGGTGTCCTCAGGTATCCCTGTTGAACACGGCTGGCTCTGCTGCCCCCAACACGCCTGCAGGTGGCTTCTGCCACTTGCCCTGGGTATGGCTGACCCTTCTGGTCCTCAACATAGGTGTGGCTCAGGGGACCCTGGTTCTATGCACCCCTTGGCACACCTGGTGTCAGTACACCTGCACCATGTCTTGGGGTGTTGATGCTTTTCTGTGTTTTCTTGAACCCTCTCCTCCCAAGTGGCATTTTGGGCTGAAGTACAGAGAAGCTTCTCTCCCCATTGGCCATTAAAGAATCATCAGGGTGGGACAGGCTGCATGCCAATGTCTCAGGGAACTTTCAGTGAAAACAGACATGGCTCAGACTGGCCTGTAACTGCTGAAGACACAGGCCCCAAGTCAAGCCAGTTGTATCTGCCTGGCTTTGTGTTCCATCAGCACACACAATTTTCCAGAATGTTCCTAGGTCCCATATGCAAATTGCCTTTAGGCAGCCCCTCCTCACCATTCTACCAGATCTCCCCAGACATGCTGGAATACTACACAAAGTGGTGAAATTTCCTTTGGACCTTCTTTTAGTACTCCATTTTCCTCAGAGCGGCATCCCTTCTGTGGTCACCTGGCATCTTTGTGCGCCTTACTCCTGCCAAAATTCACAGCCAAGTTTGAATGTAGCCATCATTTTCACAGGAACCAAATAACTGACGACTGGCTTAATATACTTCTGACATGGGGTGGGTATGTGCATTTTAAAAGAAGAAAAGTCATCAAGGAATAGAAATGAATCTGTAATGGTGGACTTTGGATGCCATGGCAATTTGAGTGTGTCAAGTGTGCCACATAAGTGCATGTGTGTGCCCTGGAGATTGTTCTAAAATTCCTAGTCCAGGGGTGTCTCTTCTGGCCCCACTTAGAGTAGCAGTTTTCATGTTTTTTTGGCCATCGAACCCTTTCTTCAGATGAACTCTTACACAGATAACAGTGGAGCAGCCTAGCATGGGTTCTGGTTCAGACCACCTAGGTTTGAATTCTGGCTCCTCCATTTATCAGGTCAAGCTAGGTAACTTCCCCGCACCTCGGTTTCCTTACCTCTGAAATGGGAAAACCTTGTACCTAACTCACCATGTTATTATATGAACACGTGGATTAACCTACTTAGAGTGTTTCAAACAGTGACTGTCCCATGGAGAGAGCTATTGGCTAGGGCTTCGATGAGGCGTGAGTCGCCAGCTTCTTCAGATCAGTCCCCTTCCTCCTTCCCTGCTGACTCAACAGAGCCCGGAAGTGAGCAATCCCATAAGCACCTCCCCAGGAATGGACAATTGAATGAGACGCTCCTGGGGCGATTCCTTGGGTCATTTCTGCTGAACGATAAGGCAGGCTCAACTTGGCTCTCATGAAAGAAACGCGTACAAACATGTCCTGAGTGGTCTGATGGTTTCCTTTTACGACTTTCAGTTTTTAAGACATTGACTACCTTGGCAAGTCATCCCAACACCTACTAGTGGGCAGCGTGTTCACTGCGTGAGTCTAAGCGTGACGGCATCAATGCCTGCCTGCTCCACACACCCTGTCCCTTTCCCTCATCCCCATTCACTCCCAAGTCTACCCTGAAGGGAGGAGAACTGGCGGAGAAGGAACACGTTTCCAAGCGTTAGAGCGCTCGGTGTTCAGGAGGGTGTGGGGAGACTAGATGTCTCACAGACTCTAGTGGGACTACCTTTTGTGGAAGACAAGTTGGCCAAGTCCATTCAAGTTTCTAAATGTACTTATTGTCTGAGCAGAAGGTCCACTTTGAGGATTTTTACAACGGAAACATTCATATTAGTGTGTTAAAATATAAACAAAATTGTCCATTATTCATAATAATGAAGAAATACAGGAAAATGTCTATCACAGAAGCTGGTTATATAAATTATTGTACAGCCAAACCATGGGATATAAGACACCATGGTGCAGCCTAAAATAAAATGAGGCCGTCCTATTCACTGACTCCAAATACACTGTAAACGGATAAAGCAAGTTGCAGAACTCTAAGTACGTAGTTCTCATTGACACCTGGCTCTTGACTTTCAATATACGCCAGTATATTGAAAAATATACTTCTCCGATTGTGGACACACTTCCTTCCCTGGCCTCAGAGGGCTTCTTCAGCCTTTCCAGCTTTGCTGACTCTTACTTGTGTGAACTTGACCGTAACTTCTTTCGTGTTTGCCCTGTCTTGACCTTTGGCAAATAGCGGTGTGCATCCACTCCTACCTCTTTTCAGTCTCCCACATCTAGCTTGACCCCTGGCTCAGCTGCCTTCCATGCTTCTGGAACATTCCTGGACCTAATGCTCAGCCTGTTCTCTGCTCAGCTGCTCCCCACGCCTCCTCTGATCCCAGAACATGTGGCCATCTGTGGCTCTGGCCGTGGCAGAACATGTGGGGAAAAGTAATTGTACCTGAGGCAGAACTGATATACTACTCTTTTAAGGTTACCAGATTTTATTATAATATTAGGTTGTCATTGATATCAGGGCCAGGATTAGAGTAAAGCAAGAGAGAAGTTCAGGCTGGGTCTGGTCTTTATTTAAAATATAGGCATTTTGTTCATCATGGATGTTTTTGCATTAATTTTGATTTTTAAAAGTTTTGCATTAAAATGTTTATCTTGGTTACTGATTTTCACACCTTTAAATTTTGCACTTGAGGGGAGCTCTTTCAACTCAGCCTTGGTTACTATAAGTACCAAATGAATGATGAAGCAAATGCTCTCCATAATAATCTATTTCAAAAATAGGAAAAATGATGGAACATTCAACCTCAATTGGATAATAAAATGCACTGTTTAGTCTAAATAAAACTTAAGAAAATTAATGTGAAGCCTCTTTCGTTATTTAATTCCTCATTGGCCAAACAATTTCTGAAGCAAATAATCCACCTTCTGGGGTTCTGTTGCTTTACCCTGCATCAGATTTACCTGGAGACTTGTGAAAGCCCAGAGTACTGGTCCCATCCCGGAGTTTCTGCTACAGCTGGTCTGGGGAGGGGCCTGAGAACTTGCATGTCAAACAGGCTCCCTGGTGATGTGGATCTGTCGGATCTGTGGGACACTTATCCAACCACTGCTGTGTATGTAAAGCTAGAGCCCTGCGTCTGTCATTTTCAAGTTACCCTGGATGCCAGGGGTTGAAGAGTGCTCGGGTGACCCCTGTGCGTTTCCAACAAGCAGGCATCTTGAATTTTTATTGATTTTGAGGGACTTAGGGAGCTTAGGTGAGAAATGAACCTTTTAAAATAGGTATTTAGATAAATGTATGGATGAATCAGGAAGCTTCCTCTTGTTTATGCTCTTCTAGGCCAGCCCATTGACCTTTCCTTAATTAGTTTCAGCTGAAAACATGTTCCTAACAATTCAGAAAATTCAGTACCTGGAGGTCAAGCTGGGAGACACTTGAGTAGGCCATGTCCATCAAAATGACAGGTGATCCCATTTAAATCATTTGCTTTATTTAGTTACTGGGTATTCCTTTACTTATTTAAGGATTAGTCTTAGAGATACTAACATTGAGATCAGATGAGCTGAGGATTGAACCAGTCCAAGATAGTTTAAAGAAAGAGAATACAATCAATGATTTTTTGAGCATGGCTATGTGTCACGGTGGGGAGGAAAAGCACACTAACATTATTTTACATCTTACTTGACATCGGAGAACACCAGCATTTATCTATGTAAGCCCAGAAGACAGTTAAGAAGCTTGCTAGGTGGGGTTGTGAAACCATCTTTATCTCATATTTGACAAATGCCTCAGATGGATGCGATGAGAGGAGCAAATTGCTAAAAACAAAACCAAGGTAATATCTGTCTTCAACACACGGAGATATTTTGATAAAAAAAGAAAGAACAAACAGGAAAGGTGACCCTGCACGCTCAGAGTCACAGAGAGGTCCAGAAGGATAACAAGAGCTTCTGACTGAGGCTCATTTATCCACAGGGTGAAGCTTGGAGGACAGGATTGTAGCTCAGATTTGATCCCCAGGGGTAATTAGGAGCAGAGGTTGAATAGGAATAACCCACGTGGCAACCTGGAGGACAGTCAGAGCAGGAAGAGTGGAGTGAGGGAGGATAGGAGGAAAACTCCCTGGACCAAGGTTTCATTGGGCGTCATGGGAAGTACGGTGGATGGGGTGCTGGCAGCCCTTGGTGATGTGACGGTGTGTTTAAAGGTATAAAAGGAAGGTTAGTGTGAGCCTGCAGATGCTAATTCACAAACATGAAAAATGGGTGCAATTGGAAGCAAATGTGGCAAGGATGTAGTCTCTTTTCGGAGTTTATTTGAAAGATCGAGATTCCTAGCCCACCCCAGACCTATATCAGAATCTGTGGGGTTGGGTCCCTGACGTTTGCATTATTGAAAAGCACCCCAGCAAATTCTGATGCCACCCTTCAGAAGGCCAAGGTCTGGAAACTAAAGCTCTAGTGGAAACTAAGATGTTTTCCACTAGCATCAGTAATCATACAGTAATACATGCATATTTGTTATTTAGGATCTCTCAGCAACACCTGCCATGCTGTTTCACCACAGCTATTTATAGAGACACTTGGTTTGTACAAGCATCATTTTAAAATTTTTTATTTGAAAATAACTTCAAAGTTATGGAAAAGTTACAAAAACAAAAATAATACAAAGAACACACATGTACTCTTTATGCACACATTTGTTTTACCCCATTGATTTATTACTTATTTGCTCTTGTTTGCTCTCTCTTTCTGCACACACAAATGCATGCACACACACACACACAATTTTATTTTCTGAACTATTTGAGGGTAAGTTCCATATAGCATGGCCTTTTAACCCTAAATTCTTCACTGTGTGTTTCCTAAGAATAGGGATATACTCTTACATAACCACTGTAGAGTTATCAACTTCAGCAATTTTAGCATTGATAAAATGTCTTATCTAATCTACCATTTGCATTCCAATTTTGTCAGTTGGCTCAAAAATGTCCTTTGTAGCATTTTCCTCTCCAGGACAGGATCAAATCTAGGGTCTCGTATTACGTTGAATTGTCTTCTTTAGCCTTCCTCTTTAATCTGGGAGATTTCCAGTCTTTCTTCATGCGTTAGGACATCAGCATGTTTTGAAGAATACATGTCCCTCCCCATCCGGACCCTGCTTCTTTTAACAGAGTATTTCTCATTTGGGGCTTGCCTGGTGTTTCCATGTGATTACCTTCAGGTCATGTGTTCCATGCCGGAATAGCGCAGAGGTGATGCTGTGATCTTCTCAGGGCATCACATCTGAAACACTTTTCTGTCCATCCAACTCCCCATTGGTGGTGTCAGTTTTGGTCACCTGGTCAAAGTGGTGCTTGATGTCTCTCCTGTATAATTGCTATTTTCCCCTTGCAACTGATAAGTAGTCAAGGTGGTGATATCTTAAGACCATGCAATTATCCTGTCCTTCATCAAAAGCTTCTCCCATGAACCTCGATTTGGCATTTATTGATGATTTTATCGTCTTTACCATGATGATTGCCAAGTGCAGCTTTTCCATCTCCCACACTCCCTCCACACCTACCAGTCAGACCTGGGGCTTCTATTGCCAGCATATCCATCCCTTCTACCCTATGCATTTATCTATTTATTATTGGCAATGGCACATAAATTTCTATTTTGCAAGAGTTTATGGTTCCTTACTCCACTTTATTATTTTGGTGCTAAAATTGTCTCAGATTTGGCCAGTGGGAGCCCTTCAGGTGGCTCTTGTGTCGTTGTGACATGTCCTCACCATTTTATGAGCATTTCCTTATGTTCATCTTGGAGAGACCCTGAGCTCATCTTGAACCTTCCCTGCCTGCCCTGAAATTAGCTGTTTTTCCGAGGAGTCGCAGTTAATTTTAGTGGGGAATGAATTAGAGACCACGATCTGGGTGCTAGATATGCACATTGCTGCTGGGTGTCTTTGTTTCTTGGCCTTTTCAGTGCACAGAGCTCTAAGTATATGCATGTATGTACATCTGTACATACACATGCAAACAAATGTACATGCACATATGTCTATCTTCATGTGCATATTTTAGAAATCCTGGGTCCACACCAGTACTTCCAATTCCAGTCCATTCCCACGTTGTCCTTTCTTGTCTTCTTCCATTATATATTTGTTTATTCCTTTTTCCTCAGTGAGAAGCCTGTCCCCACCACCATTAGCTCATTTAAGTATTTGCTCAATCCTATAATATACCAAAAATAGTTACAGAATTTCCTTGTCCATTCCCTATAAGAAATTATCCCACTAAAATGTGCTCAGCATTTGTTTGCAATCTCTTGCCCTCACCCGTCCTACCACAAACTGAGGTTAGATAGTCTGATATGAGTTCATAGTTACTTGACTTCCTTCCCTCCCTCCTTCCTTCCCTCCCACCTACTGAAAGACAAGTCCAGGGCATTGGGATGGACAAAGGCAGCAGGCCGAGGGCAGTAGTGGAGAGAGCCTGGGCTCAGGACTCAGAGTGCTGGGCAGTTGTGACCCTGGGCAATCAGCTTCACTTCTTGGCCTCAGCTTCCTCACCTGTAAAAAGGGATAGAAAGAGTAGCGTTCCTCCGAGCATAGTTGTGAGATTAAATAACTTAGGTGTGGGTTATTTAGAACACTACACTGAGCCAGGCACAGTGGGCAGGGGGGGCCCTGTTTCCACCATTTATTCTTCTACTCACAGCTCCTCTTCTCAGCCAGCATCAGGTTTCTTCTCCTTAAAATGCTGATAAAACATGTCCACCAGGATTATACAAGTGCAAGTGTGAAAGTTTCTGGCACATCCAGTGTTTAGCGTGAGCCCCTTTCATTGTAAATATCAAGGTGGGCTAAGTTTCCCTTCATAGAGACCCAGCCAATTTACATATTTTCAGCAGGCTCCTCCCCTCTGCACCCGTTACAGGGTTCATTTTGCGTCCATCAGGCAGGATTCTCATTCCATCCTACCACGACTTATGCTAAAGTTGGCAACACAAGGCATGTCATTTAAAAATAAAGAGCAAGAGAAGGCAGCAGAGGTTGAATGTCAAGTAAGTGGCGGGAATGGTAGTGTTGAGGAGCTCAGGATGACAGTGATTCTAATGGATTTAATTCCCATATGTAGTGGAGGAGATGGAGCTCTGGGGAATTGATCAGTCTGCACAAGCAGAGCTGGGCTCTAACCGAGGGAGGTCTGCTGAGTGGGTCACCCTGATTAGGAAAGAGAGGCCTGGAGAATGGGTGCAGCTGTACACCAGACCAGGAATCCGCCTGAAGGAAAGGGCACTCCCTCCCTTCCTGTGAATTTGTCTAGCTATATAGAGAGCTAACAGTTAAGAGTCAATACTTTTTGCTTAAGTATTCAGAAGGAAGGAAACCTCTCTTTACTCACTGAATACTGTCTATAAGTTTGAAAGCATACTTCACACACACCTGCATGAGTGACCACTGCAAATCCTCACAGGTGCATTTGTAAAACTTCTAATGCAAGTTCCTTTCAGGGGGTCCATGAGCTTGAATTGAAATTCAGAAAAACATTATTCTTGTGGGGACGTGTTGGTGCGGGTGTGATGTATTTATTAAATAATACACAGTACAGTGTGCACTTAGTAAGGGCTCTGTGGTTTTCACCTGACTGGCAGAGGGTTCCGTGGATCAAAAAGGATCAAGAACTACTGCTTTCAGTAGATTTATGATCTACTGAAGAATTAGTTGTTTGGTTTGGGATCACTTTAGAGCAACTGTTTTTTTCTGTTTTCTGATTTCCGATGAGGTATCCAGAATTCGTAGGATTAGCGACTAGAACTTCCTCAACACTGATGTTCATAGCAGCATTATTCATTTCACGTTGAGTGAAATAAGCCAGACACAAAACGGCAAATACTGTATGATCTCACTGGTAGGAAACAATTAGAGCAGGCAAATTCATAGAGTCAGAAAGCCAAACACAGGTTCCTGGGGCCTGGGGAGGGTTAAGAAAGGGCAGTTAAAGCCTGATTGGTACAGAATTTCTGTTGGGAGTGAGGGAAGGGTTGTGGTAATGGATGGTGAAGGCTGCACAGCATTGTGCATGTAATTAACATCACTGAATTATGTACCCGGATGTGGTTCAAGGGGGGAATTTTAGGTTGTATAAGTTACTAAAATAAAAAGTTTTAAAAATGAATAAACCTCTGTTGTATGGATTTGCAGGTAATTAGCTGTGTACATATGACCTCTTTATTCCAGAGGTTCTCACCTGGGGTGATTTTGCCCCCCAGGAGATATTTGACAATGCCTGGAGCCATTTTGAGAGGGGGCATCCTACCAGCATCCAGTAGTTAGAGGCCAAGGATGTTCCTAAACACCCTACAATGCACGCGACAGCCCGGCACAACAAAGAATTATCTGGTCCCAAATGCCAATAGCGCCGCAGTTGAGAAACCCTGCTTTAGTGTAACATTGCATTGGTTGTTCCCTACTGTTTAATTAGGAAAGGCATTCATCACCCAGAGGGCGGGCTCAGCCATCGAGCAGTTCATAGGCGAGAGCCTGTCAAGCCCAGTTTCAGGCAGGGGCTGCACAAAACCAACAGCGCCCACTCGAACCTGCGGGTAGAGCCTGATAACAAGTCAATGGGCTAAACTCTGAGGGTTCAAGAGACCCTGGGGGACCAATGGGGGACCCGCAAGGGGCTTTTACTTCAGGAAAAATACATTTAAATTAGGACACCAGTTTGGACCATGTATGTTGATTTGGACCATTTCCCCTTCCCCACACTTCGAGCTTGATTGCAACAGGTTTAAGCGTTTCTATGCATTCTCAGCCACGGGAGAAGAAAGTGTTTGTGTTTGCCTTTGCACCAGTTTTCCAACACGCTGGTGTGGAGCCTGGCTGCCTCTTGTCAGCACACTGGCTGAAGCGGCCTGTGACTGCAGGCGCCTGTCTTTCCCTCAAGGATGTGAGTGTTGCTCCAGCTGCTTGTAGCAATTAGAACTTGTTGTGTGGAGAGACTGGTGTTGACTGAACCAATTAAAAGATCAATGAGTGCAGTGCAAGTGCTTAGAGGAGGCATCTGTGACACTGAGCAGGTTTTCCATCAGTTTGTAGGGCTATAAGCTAAACCAACCAACATTTTGGAATATCCATTATTAGTTCTTAATTGTTTTTCCTTTATAATGTTGCATATATTGTTAAGCATTCAGTGGAGGCTTTTAGTAAAGGTGCCAACATGAAAAATTGGCTTTTCTCACTATGACTTTCATTTATAATAATTAAATGATTGTAATTAAATAAAAACAGTAAAATGATACTGAATTTATTTTACTTTTGGCTCGGGTATAATTTCTTCAGAGAGGTCACATTGTCATCAGTGATTTATATATGATTTGGACTTCTTATCATTGCTATAAAATAAAATCCTTTTATTTTAGTTTTTCTTCCCAGTATATGTGCACCATACACTATATGCAAAGTTTTTAATGTAATAGACCTTGTGACATGATTTTTATGGGCCATGGGCCCCGGGTTCGCTTCCCGGGGCCTCCTTGTGAGGGCAGGCCGGCCCGCGCGGCGCGGTGGGCTGATGCAGCAGGACCTCACAGCAAGGGGGAGATAAGCAGACACAGAAAAAACACACAGCAAATGGACACAGTAAAACACAAGCAGCAAGGGGGGGATAAATAAATAAATAAAAATAAATAAATCTTTATGGGCCATGGGATGGAGTGAACATGAAATAAAGTGAATTTCCAGATAGCTAAAGTTCATAACTCCAGTTTTTGCCAGGCAAGAAACAAAGATTGAGTCCATGAGAATTTTTCAAGGTGTAAATTGTTAAGGACATTTATTCGGCAATTATTTATAAAAGTAGTGAATAGCAGGCGGTGCTGCACCTGAAGCAGAGGACAGGATTCCTGCCCTTGGTGGTTTAGGATTTAGTTGACCAGGCAAGAACCAGCTGTGGCAGTTCTGACCGTGTGGGTCTAGATTCTAGACTCTAGAAGGAGAACCTTCAACTCCTTCACTCCTCCTCTACTTCCTGCATCACTGCAGGAGAGGAGCTCAGAGAAGAGGAACAGGTGAAATCACCTGGGGCACTATGTCTACAGCTTTGTAGTGAAACCTGTGTGTGGAAGGTCCATCCTTTGTAAATTAAACTGGACTTGAGATGACCTTGGAAAACTTCTTTTGTCTGTTTAGAGGCAGGTAACATATAGCTAGCCTTAGGTGGCCTCCTACCTGGGTCCTGGCCCATTTCCTACTCGGTCTTTCCGATTCTCGAGCCCGCTTCCAACTACTCAGCCACATGGATTACCAACGGAGCCAATTCAGACAGGAATCCAGGGATGGACCTGGAAAGCAGATTCCTGTGACAGTGCTCCAAAGCTGGCATCCTGCTCGGCTCCCATGGCCCAATAGTATCCTTGACATGGGAACTTTCTAATGTTCCTCCTTCTCAGCACAAAGGCAGAAGGAGAGAAGGAGCTACAAGCATCTCCTGAGCTGGCATGTGTACGCAACAAGAGAGTTACATGAAAAAGTCATAATGTAAGGCAGTGTTTGATGGAGAACCAAAATGAGCTCAGAGTTCTTTGTTTCGGACAACAGAATTCAGTCTAGCTAGTTTAAGTTACATACACTACATGGTACTGGGTGGTTCATGGGAATTCTAAGAGGTTTAGAAAACCAATCTTGTACTCTACACAGCCTGGAGAAATACCCACCCACATCATGGGACTGTTCTAGAAGAAACTTCATTGCTACCACTACTACAGCCACAGGAGAGAAAGAGAGCAGTCACTCCTCACGTGGTTGTTCCTGTTGAACTCAATCCCACATCTCCTGGGTGTGTCTGCTTGGCTCATGGACAGAAAGAATGTGAGCTGCTATTAAGTCTGGGGCATGCCGTTTTCAACTTTTTAGGTAAAAGCACATGGGAAGGGACTGGAATGGTTGTGGAATGAGCCCATCCACGGTGTCTGCAGAAATGCTGCAGGACTTGGTTGGAGATGGAAATCAGTGGGGACTGGAGCTGTTGGGTGAGATTATGAGCAAGCGGATGGTGAGTTGAGAGGACAGTCCAAGCAGAAGGAAAGCTGAGACTCGACACTGGGAATGGATATGGCATCTACAGGCGATGCTCTGAAGACAGCCATGTCAAGAGTTGACAGATGGTATTGGAAAATCATAATGGGTGAGGTCAGACGGAGAAGATGGGCTTGGAATTGAAAGAGGTGAAAACCCTCAGAAGGAGATTTGGAGTGTGCAGTGGGGAGTCACTAAAGGTTTTATAACAGAGAGGGACATCATTAAATCAGTGTTTTATAAAGAACCTTGTGGTTCTAGTGTATAAGGTTGTTTGAATGGAGACAGCCTTGGGGCAGGGAAACCAGCTAGGAGTCAAATAATGCAGGTGGCAGGTGGCGATTGTCTGGTGTAGGATGGCAGCAATGAGAACAGAAATAAAATGAATGTCAAGAGTCTTTTCAAAGGAAGAAGCAGTGTGGGGGAGGAGGCTCAAGCTCAAGTACCAGAATTTGCCAGTCACTTATGGTGTGAACGTGCCATTCTCTTGGCATCACAGGGATAGTTTTCAGATCTGCAAAATAAAGATGCAACTACTTCATACCCACTGCACTGAGCAACCATGAAGACCTAATGATTTAGCATTTGCAAGGGTGCTTCATGACCAAGAGACACCACATAAATTATTGCTACTGTGAAAGGAAAAATCAGCAAGATTTGGCAACTGATTGGAGATAGGGAGAGAATAAAGGAAAGTATCTAAAATGACTCAGCTTCCTACCAAGAGCAAATAGGAAAACAAGTGAGCGACAGGTGGACAGGGCACCTTACAAGATTTGGGGGGCGTATACATGGTCTGGATTTGAAAATGGTTAAAGCATGTATAAGTGCAGACATGAGGATAGAGTGGGAGAGTCAGGACTAAAGTGCTAGTGAGGTCCATGTAGGATGAAAGTAGAGTGTTATTTATGCTCTCTGTCGTTCCAGAAAGATTATACGGAGTAACTAGTTAGTCTTCTGTGTTGTTCATATTTTTAAGGGATATTGTCAGTTTACAATCTGCTTTAGCCAGGACAGGCGCAAATATTTATTGACTGAAATATGTTATATGACGCCTGTAGGCCAACCAACTGCTCAGATTTTCCTGGGACTGAGGGGCTCCCAGGATGTGGGACTTCCCGTGCTCAAGCTAGGAGAGGCCCGGGGTGACCAGGTCGCTACTGTCATCCCAACAGGCTGGTAAGAAATAGGAGGCGACGTTATGGTGACTCCTGGACAATCAAGTATTTATGAGAAGGAGCAAGTCCCAGCATTCTGGCTCAGCAAAGGAACTGTGGAGAGTTACAGTGATTTGCCGGGTTTAGGAAAGAGCCAGAAATTTCTCTCCAGGGATGATATAATGGGCAACCTCAAAACTACAAATGCAGAGGGTTTTGTGATCTCAAGTTCAGGAGGATACCTGTGAAAGAGATGGAAGATGATTAAAGTTATGACAACTACAGACATACCTTGGAGATACTGAGGGCTCAGTTCCAGACCACCGCAATCAGGCAAATATCGCAATAAGGCGGGTCACACAAACATTTTGGTTTCCTGGTGCATATATGTTATGTTTACGCTATACTGTTGTTTATTAAGTGTACAATAGCATCATGTCTAAAAACCCAGTGTCATTTTTGGGACATTGAAATTGTTCTGCATGATATTGCAATGATGGATACAGGCCATTATACACTTTGTCAAAACCTATAAAATTATGTTGTGCAAAGTGTAAACCATAATGTAAACTATAGACCATGGTCAATAGCAATGCTTCAATATGTGCTCATCAATTGTAACAAACGTACCACACTAATGAAAGATGTTGTTAATAGCAGATAATGTGAGAGGGGCAGGGGTTGGGGTATAAGGGAATCCCCTATATTTTCGATGTAACTTTTCTGTAGTATAAAACTTCTTTAAAAATAAAGTTAAAAAATACAACGTGTATACTTTAATTAAAATGTGACACAGAGACACGAAGTCAGCACATGCTGCTGGGAAAGATCGCACCCATAGACTTGCTCCACGCAGGGTTGCCACAAATCTTCAATTGGTGAAAAATGCAGTTATCTGTCAAGTGCAATAAGAAGCAGATAAAGTGAAATGTGCCTGTGATAAGGATATGTATACTCTGGGCATTTCAGTTTCAATGTAAAGTTACTCCAAAGAAGTATTTTCCCCTTGTGCATCTGATGTGAGTTTATGTTTATTTGGTTTAGAACAAAACCATCTTTTTTATTGTTAACAAAGCCCCGGAAATGAAAAAGCCAGATACGAGCATGAGGCAGACTGAGTCAGGAGGCTTCCACCTTGCTTCTCAGGAAGAAAGTGCGGCTGATCTCCCTGGGGACGATGGTGGCCTCACCAAGTGGCGGCAGAGCAGCAAATTTAAGAAGTAAAACAGTCCCAGTACCCTGAACCATCAGGAGGCAGTAGCCCTGAGAGGTTAGACCTTCTGCCATCGCAGACTTCCTTGCCTGGACCTGGGCTCTCATGGGTGACAGAACTCAACAAGCCTCCAAGAACTGAGGACGGTAACTGAGGAAGAATCGCAAGGGAAGACATTGGCCTCCACTGGTTATTCTGAATTATTTTCAGATTAGGTGTGCCCTTAAAAATAGTTACCTGATAAAGTTTTAATTGTATATTTCCCTACTTTAAAAACAGAGTGCCACTTTACCAGTACTTATTTGCCTTTAGGTAAGTAAGGAATAAGCCATGGTTTGAGATATTTCTTACAAACAAATAAAAACCTTCATAGAAACTAGGAGAAACAAGAAATATTTTTATTAGAGTTGTCATATTTTTCAAAAGTCGTGATTGGCAACCAACCACTTGAGTATACAAGTTGAATTTTCCACCCACTAGCACTCATCATTTATGAAACTAAATATTAGTTGAAGGCCTCAGAAGATTTCCAATAAAACTGCTGAACGATACTTTCTTTTGATCTCGAGGCAGCTCTGAGGACAGATACAACTTCATTCCTTCTGGAAAATGCTTTGTTCTTTTCACTCCACTTAAGGAGGCAATAGACTTTCCTTCTTTGTAGAACAAGGTTAATCCAGGTCCTTATCATGTGAAACTGAACAGGGAAATCATCTTAGAAGACATAAATAATTTTCCATAATACATGTGGAAATACTTTGATCTTTTTGTATCCTATGCTATACAAAAAAGGTACTGCAATATTTCTTTCATTAGTTTAGAGGTTATTAAATTACATGGAGTTGTGGCAGTAATACTTGAGTCTTAAAAGCGTATTTTAAATCTCAGCTACAGCAGATAGAGATAATTTTCCTCGGTTCTGAGGACCTCTAGATTACATGCCAGACACCCACCCCCCCATTCCAATTCTACTCCCATGCATTTGCTTTTCATGTATATACTTTTCTACCTTTTTATTAACTGTTAATGAGCTTTAAAAGATTCTTTAAAACCCCATCCTCTCTTGAAAATATTAGTATTCAAGTGAAAGGACCCATCTAGTTTCCAACACAGCCCTCCATGGCCCCCTCCCACCATGGACCAGGCTGATTAAGGATTGGTAGGAAAGGATGCTGGAGAGGAAGACAAAATTGTGGAAGGCCACATATTCCAGGATGTAGATCTGAGGTACCTTTGACAGGAGGTGGGGAACCAGTGAAGACTTTGAAGGAAAGGGATGATAGGATCAGATCTGCATCATGGATAAACCACTCTGAAATCAGCTTAGAGACTGGGTGAAAGACTAGAAGCAGAGAGACTTGGTCAAGAGGCCTCTGAGTTTATAAAACATGGCGGCACTGGGGGTGTTAGGTAGGTGGTAGATCTATCCAGTTAGGCTGTGTAAGCTGCCTACTCTCACATGTTTGTCCCTTGCCCGCTAAAAACACTGGTAATATTATCTGAGCTGTCTTTTTGAGGGAAAATGAAATTTAATGGTTGGTGCCGTTTCATAAGAGATCAACGAAAATGGGGAGTCATCATTTGGCTCCAGATGTTCCCATCCCAGCGATGTTAGGCTCACCCTAATTAATTCTAGCTCAAGAACCCTAATGGAAGCGAATTCTTGCACATTCATAAAATTCCCTGGAGCTAGCCCGAGGGGTCAGCTAAATGGCTGTTTCTTTGCTGTTTGTCCTCCAAACAACGAGGGTGAGATCATTTTCAGATGTGCTCAGGGAATAGACAGAGAACAAGAGATGAACCCAGGGACTCCCAGCTGGGTCTAGTGTGTCAGCAAGTGTTTGTTCAGCAGCCGTGGCCCTTTTATGTGAGCTGTAGGCAGGATCCCATATCTCTCAGAAATGTCCCTGCTGCCATTGGCTTCCATTCCTGTTTTCCAGGGGGCAGTACCCAATCTTCGCCAAAGGTCTGAGAGAGACACCCAGACAGGTTTGCTTGCAGTTTGCTGAGGTGACGTCTCCCCTAAGCTCCCGGGCAGGTAAAGCCTGGCTACCAGGTATGAGCAAACCTATTTCACACAGAAGGCCAATAGGTGGCAGAACAATCTTTCCTACGTGCTAGAGTGAAATGTATAGAGAAATCACCCTTAGCAGAGCTCTGTCACTAGCTTTAATAATTAGGTCTTTTAATAATTTAATAAGGAGGTGATTTTAGAATTTTTACAGAATTTTTTATTTTTATATATGTGACTGTTGTTTGTTGAGTAAAATGCTTCCAATTAGTGAAGATTTCAAGCCCCAAAACAATTAACCAAACTGTTTATAGGCAAAATTTATTTACTTAAATATTATCTTCTTGTGGTTAGACATTTTTTTCCTCCTCATTTTATAAGATATTTCCTTTTTTGGTGTGTAGAAAAAAAGGTGAAAACAACGCTAGTCTTAGGACATTTAAACAATTTTTCCTCATTGATTGGAAAGCAGGATATATCATGAGTATTGGCCTCTGTGATTTCAGAAATTCAAGTAGCTAAAAACAGATTCACAGACATACTAGAATCTTGAAATCTGAGAGATGAAGTTCTGTCTTTTAGAAAAATAAAAACTGTGCTCTTGAAATGGAAATTAAGATATTAGCTTAGAAATCCTTCCCAATATTATTCCCTATTGGATGCATTTTACCAATGGCTTTTTGGTGTCCTTTCCTGCATTAAAAAGTAAATAGGACTACTTTAGGAATATGCAAATGGGAAGACTTTAGGAACAATCCTGGATGACCCTGGTGACTGTTCCACATCAGGAAGCATCATGTCTCTAAAACAGTTGGCTCTGGAATTCTGTCTGCCCTGAGCCCCCACCTGTGACGTGTCCTCCAGAGCTCTTCTTTGCCTTTTTTCTTGTTGTCAGAGACTGGGGTGAGGTGAGTGAGACCCTGGCCTTGGGGCAAAATTTAAGGGGGTGCTAAAAACCTCGGTAATCAGGGAAATAATATTTCAGTGCAAGATTTAAAAAAGGTTAATGCAAAAAATCATGATGGACAAACCATCAAACATCTAAATAATGACAGAATGAATCACAGGGCTGGGCCGACCCATGCTGGGGCCCAAGGCGAAAGGAAAAATCAGAAATATCCATCCCACCTTCCTTTCAAATTTTGGTATTTTGTTCATATTTGATTTTTTGTGTTAATTTTGATTTAAAAATATTGCATGAAAATATTTTTCACCTTGATTACTGAGTGTTTTGGGTGTCGCTTTAAATTTTGCACCCGAGACTGTGCCTCACTTTCCTCACCCTAACTCCGCCTTGCTTGTCATCACGTTCACTTACCTCCAAAGTTACATCTCTCTACTTTCTGAACAAAGTGTTTTTAAAATGCCTTGAGGCTCTTCACACTAAGAGGATATAGTCCTTTGATGTCTGTTTGTAATCCAAGAGAAAAATAACACTGACCTGCAAAATAAGTGCTAGAAAGTCCAGCAAATTGCTGATATTTCCCATGACAACTACTTTGATTTTTAAAAATATATATATTATTTTCTTAAACAATTTTTAAAATCTCTTGTTTTGTTTTCCCTGTTTTGCTTGTGGCCTCTGCGCACCCTCAGCTGGGTAGCCTGGCTCTTCTGTAAGATGCTCAGCTATATCTGAAAGCATTTCTTTTTCAGACATCTTCAAAACGCTTGTACCAGTGCATTGCTTCTTCCACTATATCTCTAATTCAACTGGAACTTTTTATTTTAACCCAGTTGGTTATCTAAGTGACGGTTAAATTGAATCCAAATCTCTATTTAGATTATTCAGAATCGCTGCTGAGTAGTGTAGGAGAAACGTGGCATCCTGATGACATCTCTTGCCACAGTGAAGTGTGTTTCTCCTAGGAGTTCCAGTCATTCTCTCTAGATTCTACTCCTATTATGGTGGATACAAAGTCTTCTAGCTCCACATAAAGCCAGCTGGAAGTCGCTCTTTCCCAAAAAGCAAACTTTAAAACAGTTGTTTAGTCCGTTCTTAGATGGCTATATTCTATCTCAACACTTCTTTTTTTTTACAGAATTTGCTTTGAATTGTTACTTTGAACATATTTCAATGACTGCAGAGAAACTTTAAAAACCAAAATAAAATTATTTATTTTATTCTATTCTTTCTTGCGCTCTCTCCACCCATCAAATTTAGGGCAATCTCAATCTCCGAAGAGCTGAAACTTGGGAGTGGGCAAAATATCAGGGAAAATTCCAGCAAACCCGACAAAAGGGTGCTATCACAAAGCCTCCTCTTAGTCCCCACTCCTTCTCAGGTGGAGAAATGTTTGACTTCATGGTCTTGTTTCTGGTTATAACAGAGAACAAGGAAGGAAAAGATGAGGCCTGAATACAGATTGGAAAAGTACAAGTTTGAGGCCCCGCGCCCTTAGAAAGAACTAACAGGATAAGGAGACAAACATCAGTTGGGAAAGCACAATCCTTTGGGGACATTCTGACATTATGAGAGCAGGCAATTTAAGTCCCACATGGCTCCGGACCAATAAACAAATACACGGAGTCCAAATGATATTTAGGATGTACCTTTTACAAAAAGACACAGATTTTAGAAAGGTTTATGTTAAAACACTTCAAAGAGAAAGAGACTTTTCTTCTCAGAATCAGGCTTTCAATTTGAACAAATTTAAAAACGATTTATATAAATACTAATGAAAAAGAAATTTTCTGCTTAGAATCAGGCTTTCATTATTCAAACATTATCTTATCTATAATCACTTTCTCTGGTTAGCCCTCATGTCGTTTTAAATATGTCAATTCCCAATTAGAATTATTCTTTTTAAAAGAAACAACAGAATGTTATTACTTCTATGAATGTTTGATAGTTTACATTTTTTGGTTATAGCTTCCGTGTTGTTAAGCAATTCTAGGACAATTAGAGCAAAATAAAATTGCATATTTAATAATTTAGTTGAGTTATTTTCCTTCTTCCAAACATGTTTAAACTCATGTTGGAAAAATAGTTGGGTGACTTACTTCTTAAGGATATAAATGTATATCCTGTCTTTTCCTAAATATACAAGAAAACTGGGTTAAGCCATTTTTTTTTCTTTAAAATTATTCTTGGCAACTCTTTGGGAAAATCTGTTAGCTTGTCAAGATAAATTTTGCAAGCAGGATTCCAGGTTATGGAAACCATTGCAAAATATCTCAGAGATAAAGAACCTTTGCAAAACTAGGGTTACAGATGTGTTTATATATTATGCATGTATATATATATATAGATTATATATTGTGCTACTTTGAGTACTCAAAATATTTGGATTGTAGTATAAGCTAGAGACAGCTTTCATTATTTTATTTTATAAGTAAGAGATTCTGTAGTGAAAGACGATTTACAATTTTAAGGGAGCACCTGGTAAGAAGGAATATTCTCAAGTACTTTGATAAACAATGCTTTACTCTTTCCAGAATATTTGCTTTGGATAACTGTCTGCTGTGTGGATTTTGTTCGCTAATGTTTATTGGGTGTTATGTACGAGGACAAGCACCCACACCCACCAATTGGCTTGGACCTTATGATTTTGAACTTTTTTATCACATTCGCCATAAGGCCTTCATCTTTTTCATCTAAATATGTGCGTGCATGTGCGTGCTTTTTCTTCACATTTCTGTGGGTTGTCATGCGGCCGCTCCCTGCACCCGTGACGAAGGGGTATGGCTTCCAGACCATTGGAAAGAAAAGGTAATGTGAAGAAGTCGTGACCCACTCACTACCAAGTTCATTTTCATAGGATCATGACTAATAGAAAATTGGGCTTTCCCAAACTGAAAGCGCAGGCCTCGGAGTCAGGCGAGCCTGAGTTATACCCCCATGGCCCACTCACTTGCTGTGTGACAATGGATAAGTTATTACCCTCTCTGAGCAACTTTCTCCCCCATCATGTTGCGCTGTTGTGAGAATGGTGACATCCGTTTTGTACTGTTGTCATGTTATTACTGCTGTCATTATTAAATCAAAGGGCCTGACACGTGGCTTCTCACATAGGGCAGGGTGACGTAGAGGACGTAAGAAGAAAACAAAAGGCAAAATAGTTTGGATGAAAGTGGGGAGCCTAGGGCTGGGAGGTTCTGAACTAAGCAAGATTCCTAACCGAACTGTACCTTCCCAGATGGAGTTCGGTCCTTACTCTTGTCAAACTGCAGGCCTGTGCTGAGGTGACCTAGCTGTCAGGAGCAGCAAGATGGAGACGCCTGTCTCACCAGGCGCTCAAAGCACGGGGGAACGGCGTTACCAAGCTCGACTCTGGAATGTCCTCTCCCTCTAAAAGGGCCTTATCTCATCAACCTCGTTCGAAGCCACCCAGCCCTCCATAAGCGTGTTTTAGTTCCGCCCCCAGGACCCCCGTCCACTGGCCTTGTCATCTGGGGCCTGCGGACTGGGTTGGGCCCCGGCTGCTGGCCTCTGACAAGGAGCTTCCTGACCTTTGTCTGGCTTTCTCCTCTCCCATTCCTTGGCTTGGCCAGCGTTCTCTGCTTCCACCCACCATGGTGGTGTTTGTCCTGATGGGGTCTGCTCCGAGCAGTCGGGGGCCTGGAGGCGAAAGTGCAGAAGCATCTCCGGCTGGCTGGCCTGACCCCCTTCCATCTCCCCAGGACCCGAAATTCTCTTCCCTTCCCATGTTAACACCCTTTTGTAACTCAACATGACATAGGGGTCAGAGTATTTTTCACCCCTACTGATATATACCGACTTTCGCAGCTCCCATTCCCCACATTATATGACTCAGCAAGACATGATAGTTCTTTGATAGAGAATTTATTTTTGAATAGGGCCAAGGTAAGAGAAGAATGTCTTGGCCATAACCAAAGAAGAAGAACGACTGAATATTTCTCAGTAAAAACTTTATCTTTAGAGCCACTTTAGGTTTACAGAAAAATTGAACAGGAAGTACAGAGTTCCCAAATCCCCTCCCTGCCCCCCACACATGGTGTCCCCTGTTATCACTGTCTTGCATTAGTGGGGTATGTTTGTCACAGTGGATGAGTCAGTCTTGATACATTATTAGAATAAAGCCCATAGTTTACATCAGGGCTCACTCTGTGCATACAGTTCTATGGGTTTGGACAAATGCGCGAGGTCACGTATCCACCATTGCAATATCATACAGAATAGTTTCCCTGCCTTAAAAATGCCCCAAACTCCACCTATTCATCCCTTCCCTCCACCCGTTCCCCCTCAACCTATGGCAACCACTAATTTTTTACTGTCCCTACAGTTTTGCCTTTTGCACAATGTCATTTAATCGGAATCATACAGTATGTAGTCTTTTCAGACTGGCTGCTTCCACTTAGCAATATGCATTCAAGGTTATTCCATGTGTTTTTTGTGACTTGATAACTCATGTCTTTTTATCTCTGAAAAATATTCCATTTATGGATGTGCCACAGTTTGTTTACCTATCCACCTATGGAAGGGTGTTGCTTCCAATTTTTAGCAATCACGAATTTGCCAAAACATTTGAGGAATACAGTTTTTTGTATGTGGAAATCAGTTTTCAACTCCTTTGGAAAAATACCCAGGAACACAACTGATGGATCATATGGTACAGCTTTGTTTAGCTTTGTGCGAAACTGCCAGACTGTCTTCCAAACTTTATCTTTTTAACAGTTAAGAACTGAACTCAGCTAGCTAAATACACGCATTAGCTTCCTATTACTGCTGTGACACATTATCACACATTTAAAAGCCGAAAACAACCTAAGTCTCTCAGTTTCTGCAGGTCAAAAGCCCAGGCATAGCTTAGCTGGGTTCTCTGCACAGGATTCCACCAGGCAATAAATAAGGTACTGGCTGCTGTGAGGTTCTCATGTGAGGCTTGGGGTCTCCTTCCAAGCTCCCTGCTTGCTAGTGGGGGTCATGTCCTTGTGGCCCTCGCTTTCCTGCTGGCTGTTAGCAGGGAACCTGCTCTCAGCACCTAACAGCTGCTTGCGTTTTCTTGTCAAGTGGCACCCATATGCCATTTGCAGTATCGTAGCTGCTTCTTCGCCTGCTACCAGTGGAGAAGACTCTCTGCTTTGAAAGAGCTCATCTGATGAAGTCAACCTACCTGAGATAATCTCCCTTTTGCCATATAATGTAACATAATCATGAGAGTGATCGTATTCACGGGTCCCACCCACATTGGGAGGAGGGGTTATCCAGGGCATGTGTATGCCATGGGGATGGCATTTTGGGGACCGTTGTAGAACTCTGCTGCCAAACTCCATTAGAGTCAAGAGCCCCCAGCTCAAATGCTCCATAGTAGTTCCTTATGAGTTTAATTTCTACAAAGCTATTTCTGATGATCTGCTTTTTAAAGCCATGCAGGCTGGATGCAAAGGCAGGGAGTGTAGGTATCTCCTCTAATTTACATGAATTTGATCAAGTTCTTTCACTTTTTTGGATCATTTAATCTGCATCTCTGCATATAGAACTGTCAATAAAGGGCTGTGAATCTGTGATGTGTTGGGCAATCACATATTCACTCAACAAACACTCCCTGAGCTTCTACCAAGTGCAAGGTCTGGACTGGGTGCCAGAGGGCCGTGACCGCTGCCAGTTACGGAAGGTTGTTCAGGAGACTCTGTTAGTCATTTATTTTAAAAAATCCTTGTATCCCAACTGAGACCCAGACATTTGTTTCAGGCTCTGAGGATACATCAGTGTTCAAAGCTGCTAAAAAGCCCTGCCTTCTTGGAGCTGACAGGAACACCAAGAGAAACAGAAATAAGCATCATATGTATATAAAGTGTATAATGTCCCAGAATATGATAAATGCTGTGTAGAAAACATGTTCTGGGTAAGGGCAGGCAAGCGTGCTGGGAGGTGGGATGGGAGGAGAGTTGTAAATTTAAAGGGCAGTCTTTATTTTTATTTTTTTTAAAAAGATTTATTTATTTATTTATTTATCCCCCACTTGCTGCTTATGTTTTGCTGTGTCCATTTGCTGTGTGTCTTTTTCTGTGTCTGCTTATCTCCCCCTTGCTGTGAGGTCCTGCTGCATCAGCCCACCACGCCGCGCGGGCCGGCCTGCCCTCACAAGGAGGCCCCGGGAAGCGAATCCAGGGCCTCCCATATGGTAAACGGGAGCTCTATCCATTGCGCCACACCCGCTTCCAAGGGCAGTCTTTAGTAATACAAAACGTCTTAGACATACCAGCCAGGTATATGCTGAAGTCTTCTGTTGAAAATAATCATTAACAGAGAGAGGGGGTTCCCTCTGAATCTCTGTAGCACATATGGGCTCCATCTTGCACTAGACCCTCGTCCCAGAATGCATTGCATTGAACTATTGACCAAGAGATTGAATTTGGGAATAAATGAATGGAGGGGTCAAGAGAAGGGCTTATGTGTCAGCATAGCATGTTCCCAATATCACGGATACTGGGGAAATTCCTCTTCTATTTTAAATAACCATTTGTTCCCACTCTGATATCAGAAATTCCCTTTAGTGGAAGGAAGAAGATGCATATCACAACTGTCAACAAGGCTTAAAGTGAAATGTGGGGGAAAGATAAGACATTAACTTCAGTTTGTGCTAAGATGTAAGTGACTCCTTACTTCACGTCCTTGTCTAGGCTTTGATTCTGATCAAGGAAAAGGGAGCATGAATATACAGAAGGTGATTAAAGTGGAGGAGGGATGGGGCAGTCGAGAAAGAGAAGCAGGCAGGAGGAAAAAGCGTGGGAGAGCAGGGGGTCCCTGGAGGCAGTTTCACTTACTTTACAATTTTGTTTGTGGCCATCCCTGGAGGAGAAAAGAGGCATGAAAACCTCTTGGTCCCTTGGTTCCCAAGGGAATCTTTCTATTCTCCTGCCTATCAGGCTGCTATGTCTTTCCTTTTAAAAATAAAGATTTCCTTTACAGAGAAATGTGACCGTCTAGACATTTAGGAATATGCCGGAAGCTGATCAACTTTATCCTTGAGCTCAATCTTACGGTACAATTGAGATCATATTTGCAGGGTAGTCACCTAACAGGGAAAAGTCACGACCTAAACCTTCATAATTTTGTGCAATAGCCATGAAAAAAGCCGGCCAGTTTATTGGAAGCTCTCTAAGAGGCTGTGAGTCTAGGAAGTTTCGTGCCACTTCTGCAGCAGGCTAGCAGTTCCTAGGACAGCGGTCTGATAGGGTGAGGTCCCTTGCCTTGTATAACCTAAAACACGTCCCATCAGGGCGGTACATGTGCTAGTGAGAGTCAGCTCCGTTTACTCTCTGTGGGAGAGGGAGCTCATTATGTCTGACCAACTCATATTTAGATCTTGATGAGAGATGCGTCTCAAGTTGTGCCTAAGTAGTCATTCTAGAGTATGCCAGAAAGTTTGAAGGGGCAGCTCAGCCAAAGATAAGCCAGAGATCTGTCTTGCATCTAGAATGCAGAGCAGAAGCTGCTTTATTGGAACACGCGTAGATTCATAGCATCAACAACAAAAAAGTCGGCCGTGGCAACTGCCAGCAAGAGATGCCAGACGCTCTTTGCCGGCTTGGTTCTGCCCTGGCATACGTTCATTCATGGCACAGAGCCCAGACGGGGCCCTCTTTTCAGCCCAGGCCAGACTTAATGCTTCATTACCTTGCCCACCTCAGCACAGGATGTAGTACTCAGCGCTGAGCAGTAAGAGCTGGCAACAGAAATCAACAGACATTGCTGTATGTTTAAATACCTGGATGCTTTTCCAGCACATGTTTTCTGTCTGTGTTCTGAAAACAATTTGGTAGGGCACTCAATAATCAATGGACCTTTGCTAATAAGTGAGTTTTATCTGAATAAATATTTTCTGATTGTGAAAATCAATTCCCATGTAATGCATGCAAATATAAGTAAAGCAAAACTGTAAATTTCCTTATAGAGTCTATGCCTTTTCCTATAACTGAATTTCCAAACTCAAGGAGGAGCTGAAGGCCAATTTTATATGCATTTATTAAGTATCACATTTATGTTTCATGTTCAATGCCCTAGGTTATAAGTAAGATTTTCTTGCAAATGCTTTTATACTTTGAATTTTAATTATTATAAAATCATAAAAATTGGAAAAAGCTATTAAGAAACTTTATCACAATTTGATATTTTCAAATTCCCAAAGTGAATCTGTCCAGATTACTCTAGAAAGAAAGGATGGAAAAAAAAACCTGAATGTTATATGAAAGGAATAGGAAGTTTGGGGCACATAATTTGAATTTCAAATTGTCAAAAGCATTGACTGATCAAAGCAGAACTCTGCTTCCACTTGTTTTATGATATTTTGCCTTTTTCTGTCTGTTCATAATATCTTTACAAAGAGTTGACAAATTTTGACAAAATCACACACTATTAAATAATTGATTCTTTGCTTTACCTTTGACCCACCTTCTTGACAGCACATGTGAAGTAATAAAATGTGCCAAATGATATTTTTTTTGGTCATTTTCAGTACATTTCAGTGAAATTTGATTTAAGTTTACAGAACTATGTGATAGTACTGGATGGAAGTCTGCATTCATAGACTCTACTATGCCAAATAAATTGTCTCAGTTTGAAAATTTACATTTATCTATTCGATTATTAAGTTAGTGCTTTCAATGACATGAATGCATTTGATGTAATTGTATAATATTAAAGTGTATTTATAGATTGTTTCTGTTTGTTAGTTATTTGCCATTATTTAAGAAAATGCTGGTTTAAAATATTTAAAAGATTAAAAGTATTTTTAAGAAATTAAAAAATTGGTATCTCTTTAATTATTTTATTAAGTAGGACCTTTATACTTATTTAGCTCTACCTAAAAAGTGGACACAATTTTGAAAGTAAGGAGTGAAAGAAGTATTAAAGAACATTTTGGTCAATATTCTCAATGCAAAACAGGGATCTGAAGCCCAAAGTTGTCTGTTGTCTTGCAGGGTCATAGGACTAGCGCTCTCCTGCTGGAACTCCAAAGCTTGCTCTACTACAACCAACATGCCATTTCTGATGTTAGTACAAACAGATAACCAGAATTATAGCATGGTTTTCCAGGAAACCCAAGGTCATTATGAGAAGCAGTGTGAATTGAAAAATGCATGGAGAGGAAGGAAGAGAAATCATTAAACCTGCACTGAGTAGACCTGTCCCAACCAGGTGGCAAACAATGACATCTGAACTTCTTCCGTCTTCCTCCGTTGCAATGTTTGTTCTCTGCTCTTCTTGGTGGCCAATATTTGGAGTCTTTGATGAGAAGGGGAAAGCATTTTTCCTTGACCTCAAAATCTTAAAAGGTCTCAACATTTAGACTTTTCACATCTCTAATTGATGAGATATTGAATTTGTGTGTATTCATTAAAATATTAATTTAACATAAACTTTAAAAATATGCCACAATTGTATAACCAGGCTTTAACATTTCAATTATTGAAATACTCAAAAATGGCTGAGGTCTCTCTTAATGTTGTGAGGTCCTGTAAATACTGATGACTCAAATAAACTATGACCCTCCCTTTCCTTTAGAATTGTTGGAAGAAATATCTGTTCCAACAGATCTGTTCCAACATGGAATCCTGGCCCCATCTCAAACTGTTCAAATTCCACAAGTGTTTCAAGACAATTTTCCTTTATTTCCTAAGATAGGAACCACTGTGTTCTGTTTCTAGGATATAAAAGTTTGTGTTTTAATTTGCTGTGTTTACATCTTATCCTACCTATTAAGTTGTTAAGGTCTGTGATGGCAGAGCCAGTGTCTCTGTCATCTTTATATTCCTTTGATCAGAATGAGAGGCGTGGTAGTTGGAAAGTTATCGCCCTGTTTGATGAATGAACATGTCCAATCTTATCTCATGATGGGCACAAGAAGAAAAGTAGAGAGAGGCCAGGGAATGTAAATTGGAGCTCAGTTTCGTAAGGCTAAGTGGTCTGAACTCTAAAGATAATAGGGGACCATTAAGAAATGTTGACTGAGAAGGAGTGTCAGAATCAAATATGACTCTGGAAGCTTAATCTGATAGCCTGATATTTGGAGGATTGGAAGGAGACCTTTGTAACATTTCAGAAAACCAGTAATGTTGGTTTGATCTTATTGATAGTAGAGTGGTAAGAAATGGAGTTATTATAAAAGTGGTATTGATTTAGAATTGGCTTGGAATTGATTTGATCATGGAACTATATTAAAAATGACTTTATAGATCAGATTGCACAGTCATGTCCTGTCCTGAATCTTCTTTGGAAAGCTGGTGGCATTCTTCTCTGGAATGCATCTGGGTCCTAATGCATTGATCACCATCTTTGGACAAATCAATCCTTTTCCTTAGAGTGAACCAAAATATTCCTCATCATTTCTATCAACAGGTCTTCTTTCTGCCCTCTGGAATATTACCAAATAAATCCAGTGAGAATTCCTCAAATATTTGAAGATAGCTGCCATTTCCTTCCATGGTAAACCTCACTTTTCCTAGCTCCTCATGTGACAGAACTTCAAGTTCCCTTGCCAACATGGTTGTTTTACCTTGGATAACCACCATTTAGCCTGTGTTCCACATGCTTTAGCAGACATTCTTGAGCCTAAGCTGCAAATTCAAGAGAACTTAGGGAAACAAGCAATTCACCCAGCTACATCAATGGAGGACTGTGAGGCCCTGTTCCCAAGGACAGTGGCAGGCAGCTTCTGAAATGGCTTACAATGATACCTACCTCCTGGGATTCATGCCCTTCTATAATCACTTCCCATTTAGTGTGGGCTTAACCTACTGGTTTGCTTCTAATGAACAGAATATGGAAAAAGTGATGGGACGGCACTTCTGAGATTAGGTTATAACAGACCATGACTTCTGTCCTGTTTGCTCTCTGAATCATCTCGGTCACTCACTTTGAGGAATCTAGCTGCCATATTGTGACCTGTCCACTGGAGACACTGATATGACAAGGGTGGCTGAGGGTGGCTTTTGTCCAACAGCCAGTGAGGGACTGAGTCCCTCAGGCCAAGAGTTCAAGGGAGTAAACTTGAAGCAGATCCTTCACAAGTCAAGTCTTGACTCATGGAATGTGTGGTAAAAATAAATGTTGCTTTATGCTATTAAATTTGGGGCAATTTGTTATGCAGTAATACATAACTTATACAAGCACCTCTTACTAACCCAGCATAACAGAGATGGAGATGAAGGCAGATTTCCCAGCTTTGTATAGTAGTTTAAGAAGCAGAATGGAATAGTGTCTGGGGCCTTAACACTGTTGATGGCAGAGGATTTCAGCACAGTCACAGAAATTCCACAAAGCCAAGAAGTAGCAAGGAGAGCATCATCAAAAGGAAAGGAAAGGAAAGCGTGGTGCTGGTTGTTCATGAGCTCACATGAGACTCTCCATAAACCTATTAAATTAAAAGGCATAGATCGGAGAAAGTGATTTGGGTGCTAGTGACTTTGCTGCTACAACTGAGACAGACTTTTATTGGCCCCTTTATGTCCCTAAACTGGGGAACACCTTGAGTGTTGGCCTCGTCATTACAGCCTCTCCTAGGAGACACTGGGTGAGAATAGATTTAGCAAAGGAAAGAGTCAATATCAAAATGCAAATTTATAATAATGAAAGGTGAAAAGTATTATAAATAATAAACCTAGATTATATTTGCTTTCATTCATTCAATAAATTTTAGATAAACATCTGTTTTATTCAATGGCATTCTAGTGTCTAAGGATCACATTGTCTTCTGAAGATCAAATATGAAAACAACCACAATACAAGGCATAATGAAATAGGATGTATACAGATACAAAATACAATTTGAACTACAACACACTATTAACACATGATGAGTTTAAAGTCTTATAAAAACCCTGAGTATTTTTAGATATACCATGAACACATCAGCTCTCTTTACTATTGCTCTTATTATGGTATACAATCATTTTTCCCTATCTTGTTATATTTTGCCAATAATTTAAGCCTATTGAGATATTTCTTAGGAAATCAGTAATAATAATAATGAATATAATAAACTTATAAATTATATTATAAATTAATGAACTTTTGGGAGCACTTACTATTCATAAAGAACTGTGCTAAGGGCTTTCCATATATTACAGTTTCTAATCTTACGAACAGCCTTATCTGGCATGTACTACTTTTCCCACTGTAAGGTAATTTAATTTAGCTAAAGGAGCTTTTATCTTTTTTAAAGATACATGGTTTTCCAGTGATAAAGCCTGGAAGTCAGGCAGTCTGTTGCCTTAGCCTCATTGCCTTGCTTTTGTGTTTCAATGTTGTAATAAATCCTTATGCAGCATCATGCAATTTGTTAATAAAATGTCAAGTAAAATTTCCAGTTACAGCCATGATGAATTAATGTTATAGGGCAATAGAAAACAAATAGTAAGACTTAAACCTGAGCATTTGATTATTATATTAATTGTAAATGAGCAAAACACTCCAATTAAAAGGCAAAGCTTGCTTGTAAAACTTAGTTTAAAAAAGCAAAACTTGGGGAGCAGATGTGGCTCAAGCAGTTGAGTGCCTGCCGCGCACATGGGAGGTCCTGGGTTCGGTTCCTGGTGCCTCCTAAAGAAAAAAGCAAAACTCATATGCTGTTTACAAGAGATATACTTTAACTATAAAAGCATGTACAAGTTAAAGCAAGAAAGATAAATAAGCTAAAACATGCAAATAGTAATCACACACAAAAAACAAAAATGATTGTATTTATAGCAACAAAATAGATTTAAAGACAATGAATACTATCAATGAATAGATAAAGAGACAATTTTATAATGATAAAAGTATCAAGGAGACATAATCCTAAATGTGTATGCTCCTAATAACAGATCTTCAAAGTTCAAGAATCTTTTAGAAATAAAAGGAGAAATGATAAAACTACAATTAGAGTTGGAAATCTTTTCACCACTATCTCAGTAATTGGTAGAACTAGTAAAAATCAATAAGGCCATAGAATAGTTGAGATTTGAACAGCACTATCAACTAAATTGACATAATTGACATTTATGGAATGATCCATCTAACAACCACATAGGGTTCATGGAATTTTCCCCAGGATAGACCAAATTCTGGGCTACAAAATGTGTCACAAACAATTTCAAAGAATTAACATTATATGGAGTAGGTTCTCTGACCACATCAGAATTAAAATAGAGATCACTAACAAAAAAAGATATCTGAAAAACCCTCAAATATTTGGAAATTAAGTTAAATACTATTGCATAATCCATTGAAATAGCCATATTGTTAAATAACCCATCACTAGTGAATTTTGAAAAAATTTTGAACTAAATGATATTGAAAACAATATATCAAAGTGAATGGTATGGAGGTAAGTAGTGCTTTGGAAGAAATTTATAGCTTTGACTACTTATATTTGGAAAGAAAAAAGTTTTTAAATTTAATATAAGCCTCCATCATTAAGAAGCTAGAAAAAGAAGGGCAGGTTTAACCCAAAGTTAGTAATGGAAATAAATTATATCAGTAAGGATAGACATGAATGAAATAGAAAATGGATAAAAAATAGAGAAAATGAAATTTACACTCATTTCTTTGAAAAGATTAGTAAAATGAATAAAAACTGTAGCTAGAAGCAT
>JAQZBX010016404.1:0-36535 GCA_029593785.1 Cabassous unicinctus | reverse complement strand
TAGTAAAAATGAGTTGGAATACAGGTAAACAAGGTCAGAGAGGTATCTATACCATGCTAGTCCTTATAGACAATGGTAAGAAGTTTGGATTTTATTCTATTTGCAATGAGAAGCTACTGAAGCGTTTTGAGTAGGGGAGAGACATTAATTGATTTACATATTTAAAGTTAATTTAATTTAGCAGAACAGGTAAGCTGTGATTGCTGGGTTGGACTTGGGTTTTAGGAGGTGACATAAGGATAAATGGATTTGGTATATATTGTAGAGGTAAAGTTGATTTATTGGATGTTACCATATGTTGAATAATACCTAGGTTTTTTTATTGTTGTTTTTTTGAGCAATTTGGTAGATGATGGTGCCATTTACATATAGGGGGAACACTTGGAGAGGATCAGATTGGGGGATGCTGGGGAATCAGTAATTTTGTTTTGGTCATGGTAAGATTGAAATGACTATTAGACTTGTAATTAGCTGGATATGTATTACTGGAGTGCAGGGAAGCAGTTGGGGCCATGGTGTCAACTCTTAGAGCATTCTCTTTTAGGTAGATTTTTTTTTATCCATAGCATTTATTATATTGTTCTGATTGTGTCTGTCTTAAGGTCTGGGTTTCTGTTATTTTCTCTCTGTAGTCTTGGCTTCTGGTACATAATAATAGATATTTGGTAAATCTATTTTACCAAATTCTAATTTAGTGAATAAATCATGTTTATTTTTCCTGTCTTTAGATCCTGTCTGCTTTATCTGTCAAGTGTTTATCAAGTCCATTTCTTTCTTTCTATCCCCCATTGTCTTAGTGCTGATCCTCATCCCTCATTAGGACCAGTGTATTTTAAATGGATATTTTTAAAGCAGCAGAATGCATTTTCAAATAAAATCTCATTGTTGAACCCTAATTATATGAAGTTATCGATTAGGGGCTGGGTTTAGCCCTATTGGTAAGAGATCCAACTATAAAGACCTAAATATATAAGGGTTTCTTTTTCTCACATAATGATTAGTTTGGAGGTGTGGTATTGAATCAGTGGTTCAAGTTTATCAGGATCAAGGTTCCGAGTTTCTCTTGGCCTTTGTCTCACAGGGAAGGAAAGTGATGCTGAATCATTACCTAGCAGGGGCAGTAGAATTTAAATAGGGCATGAAATATGGTTTAATATTATTCAAGTGTAGGGCAGCTGGAACTTAATTTGTTTAAATTGAGTAAATTGGTGATGGTTTTATGATAAGGTGAGTATAAAAACAAAAGAGCATAAAAAAGATATTTTACCAGTCTAAAGTTTTACGACTGGATCGCCATCTCAAAAGATCTGGTAGGGGCAGAAGAGATGGACAAATCTGGGAGAAATTATGGAATAAGTAGATAATCTAGTTTAAAAGTTAACATAGAGGCAGAAGGAGGAGTATTAAGGAGACAGAGATGCCTCACTTCAAGCTTCTATTTGTGCTGAACTGTCAGGAGAATGGTAACTGTTGATGGTGATGGGAAAATGTAGAGGAGAAATAATATGTAAGTACAGCAGCGGATTTTTCACATTTATGTTATAGCAAATCACAGTCTAAATAGAAAATAGAATGGCAAAGTGGCTGCCAGTTGTTTCTTAGATAAGGGTAGCAAATACAAAAAGAGAAAGTTCTTGAAGGCCCTGAAAACTCTGAACTATGGGGTCTTAACCAAGTATCTTAGATTTATTTGTGGTGATCAAGGGTAATGTATGCAAGTACAATAGAGTAATTAATAGTTTATTGGACTTTTAAGTGGTGTTAATGTGAACTTTTAATAGTTGAGAACATTTTGATCCCACAATTATCTTTGATTCCTTTCACCTAATATTATTCTAAAATATAGGTTAATTTTATGAAATATTTAACAAAACATTCTTCATTCTTGATCTTCACATCAAATGTCACAAATTTATTTTAACATCTTAAATTTACTGTATTTGAGTGTTCTGTTAAATTAAACAAGCTAATAACCCTTTTTTTTAAGGTACAGCAGGGAAGAACTGGAAATTCAGAGAAGGAAACAGCACTTCCATCTACAAAAACTGAGTTTACTTCTCCTCCTTCTCTATTCAAGACTGGACTCCCACCAAGCAGGTTAGTTAGGCAGTTGTACCAGGCACTGGTATATTTGCATTGTGTTAGTGTTGTATGAAGTATAAAGGTTTGAATATTCTAGAGAAATACTGGCACATTCTGTTTTATTTTAGTACAAAACTTACTCTTTGTGAAAAACTCTTAGGTAGCTGCTCTAAAGAAAAATCTAGGTAAGCAAGAAATGAAGCACGGTATATAGTTACGTGTATACAAAAAGAGAGAACAATCTTACATTCAGGAAAGGTGATGTCAACAATGGTCTTGCTGTTTTTGGTGCTTTTTTATTATTACATAAAGTTTTATTGGACTTCCTTAAGTCTAGCTCTTTTAGCCTAAAGATGTCTTACTAATTTTAGTAATGGAGGCTGTTGAAATTTCAGCCTGGGAAATCTTTCAAATTAAAAACATTTTCTTTTCTTTCTTTAGCTGAGGTGATAATGCCTACAGGAAAATAGTAAAGGACAGCCTAAGAATAGGGAAGTTTGATGTCAGCAGTTTAATTTCAGGTTAGATAAGGATAACAAAGCAATTGTTCCTCTGGGCTTGAAACAAATCTATAATTTTGTATTTACCAATTGTAAGAGATTATATTTCATAATTTACTAATGCGGCAAGAGACCTTTTGAGAGCATCTGGTTTAGCTCTAAGGTATAGATTCTTGAAGCTTTAGGCCAAAATTAAATGTCTTAAAGCCACTTTTACTATCTTAATAACTGCTAGTCATGAGAATGTCCAAGGGTGATTATTTAAACTACTAGCAATCTCATAAAATGTTCAGCTATAGAAGTTCTAATAGCTGAGGAATATCGATCCTTTTATCATGTAGGATCCTTTTGGTTTTTACATTTTTTAAAATAGGTCAGATTTTTCATTGAGCTTGTGGAGTTCAGTGGTGTAGAATGGTAGTAAGAGCTTGGACTCTGGAGCCACACATCTGTGGTTCAAATTCCAGTTCCCCTACTTACTAGCTGCAAGTTCTTTAATCTCATGGTGCCTTTGTTTCCTTATTCAGTATAATGTATTAATAGTGTTTCCCTTACAGGGTGGTTATATATAGATTACCTTATGTAAAGTGTTTTAGAATAGTGAGTGGTACACAGTAAGTATATGTGTTTACTATTACCATCATAATTGCATTATTTAAAAATCAATAGCATTTTCCAGTTTTTCTGTATTTCGCCTTTCTTCACTTTGCTTTGCTTTCTTTTTGGGTCAGATTATGTAGGGACTTGTGCCATCATTATAAGGACTTTGGCTTTTCCTGTAACTGAAATAAATGAGCAAGTCACCACTGGATTTTGAGCCAAACAATAATATCTTATTTACATTTTAAAACTCAATTTAGGGAGTGGATGTAGCTCAGTAGTTTGAGTGCCTGCTTCCCATGTACAAGGGTCCAGGTTCAATCCCCGGCACCTCCTAAAAACAAGAAGAAGAAGAAGAAAAAATCAATTTAGCTGCTTTATTATGAACAGATTTTAGACAGGTTAAGGACAGAAACAGGGAGGCCAGCTAGGAGGTTGTAGCAATTATCCAGGCAAGCAATAATGGTGACTTGGACTAAGAAAGTAATTGTGGAGCTGGTAAGTAGAAATCAGATTATGGATATATTTCAAAAGATGAGCCAATAGACTATCCTTTTGGATTGGATCAGGATTGTGGAGAGAGGGAAGTCAAGGATGATGAATTCAAGGTTTTATTTCTGAGCATCTCAGAGGATGGATTTAATTATTTATTGAGATGGAAAAGACAATAGGAGGAATGGCTTTTGGAGGGAGAAGACCAAGAGTTCAGTGTAGTACATAATAAATTTGAGATACCTATTAGACATAAAAATGGAAAGTTTGAGTCAGACATTGAACCTGGAATAAGAGGGGAGTACGGGCTGTATGCTGTAGATAGAAATTTGGGAATATCAGTGTTTGTTATTTGAAGCTATGAGACTGGATTAGATTGCAAAAGAGATGAGTGCTGATAGAGAAGTAGTAAGAGGACAAGCCTTGGGACACTCTTATAAGTCAGAAAAGTAAGGATGAACCAGTACAGGAGACCAGCAAGGAAGAATGACTTGTGAAATGGGAAGAAAACCTAGTATAGGTCTTGAAGTATTTCAAAGAAGGGGAAAAAATCAACTATCAAATACTAGTGATTGATTAGTTAAGTAAGATGAAGACTAAGTAAGATGAAGAATTGACTAATGGATTTTAAAATGTGGAGGTCATCTGTGATCCTAAAATCATTTTCAGTGTTTTGGTGAAGATAAAAGACTTAACTGGAATGGGTGCAAGAGAGAATAAGAGGAAAGTAATTAGGAACTGAGTAGGTGCAGTTTTTGTTTTTTATTTTGTTTTGCTTTTTGTTTTTGGCTATAAGAGGATGCAGAGAAGTGGGACATTAGCTGGAGGGAAATGTGAGTTCAGGAGGTTTTTCTCCAGATGAAGAGTTACAGCATATTTGAATACTGATGGAAATGAGCTACTGGTAGGGGACATTGATGATGCAAGGAGTGAGAAGGGACAGTTAATGGAGCAGTATCCTGAAGAAGGCCAGAGGAAATGGGGTGCAGTGTGCAAGTAGAGGGGTTAACTGTAAGTAGGAGCACAGGCAATACATCAGAGTAGCAGGAGAGAAGGCAGGGTAGAGGGCACCAGTGCAGGTGTGTGGGTAGATTATGGTGATGGGAACAACTGAAAAATTTTTTCTGACTGCTTCAGTTTTATTCAGCAGAAAAGGATGCAGACTAACCTGGTAAGAGTGAGGATAGTGAGGCGGGTGCTGGAGGTTTAGAAAAGAGGAAGTCTGAAATAGTCATTTGTGGATATGTGAATAAAGTAGGAGAAAGGAATAGGATTGCTAGGATAGATGGAGAGAAATGTGGGGTCAGAACAGGGCTCTTTTTCAAGATGGGAAGAATTACAGCATTTTTGTATGCTGATAGGAATGAGTTATCAGAGTGAAAAACTGACGCAAGGAGAGTGTTCATTTCCAACTTTTCTTGAGGTTAATCGGTTTAATGAGACAAGTCAGCTTGCTTGTGTGTGTTTCTCTCACCATTATCAAGTATGCATGTGTTCATGAAGAAGAGTAGCTAGAGTTGGATTTAACAGCAGTTAAGGTTATACCTCACAATTATGATAAAGGGATAGAGGAGCAAGGAAGAAGAGAGTGTACTTTAGGGTATGATTATAATGACGACCTTGGGTCTAACAGATAAAGGAGACAATGAGGAGAGATGGATGAGGAGAAATGGGAGGATGGTGGTGGGTAAGGAACAATAAAGAGTAAGTAAAAAATGATAGAAAAAATAAGTTTTATCACTACTAAAGAAAGAAATGGATAATTACCACACAACATACAGTTACATAGCCAGCACATCAGTACTGTCAATTTTGGATATAAAGGACAGTACCCATTACTCATTAGGAAAGTTTTCTGGAATCATATCTGATCAAAAAGAATACTTTTTAGGGAGAGGATATGGCTCAAGCAGTTGTACTCCCGCCTCCCACATGGGAGGTCCCAGGTTCGGTTCCTGGTGCCTCCTAAAAAAGCAAGGAAAGAACAATAAGCAAAACAAACGAGGGAGCCAACTCAGGGAAGCCAGTGTGTCTGGGTGGTTGGGTGCAGGCTTCCCACATACGAGGTTCTAGTTTCAATTGCCTGCCCCTGCTGCCTCAAAAAAAAAAAACAAAACTTTTTAGTCATTGTCACTGTGAAGTATTTTCCTAAATAAATACTGTACTTTCGTTTTGTTTTGTTTCTGTTTTACTCATTATAGTTATGGAGATTGGAGAGACATCTTTGAAAATAAACTTTGACTTTAGGGAGAAGACTGTTAATACCATTTATTTATTTATTTATTTAATTTATTTGCAACTGAAAATATTTATTAAAATAGTTGACTTAAGCATCTGCAATAATACCATTTATTTTTAACATATAATAGAGGCTACACAGCAAATAGTTAAGAGTTATGAGCTGTACTATGACCTAAGCACCGTATTTCCATTATTGAAAATCTTAGATTGCCTTATTAGTGTATAGATGACTGTTCATAGTGTTTGTATAGAACTTTTTTAATGGTTCTTTTACTTTATCAGTAGAAATGCAGGGTTTCTGACTTTGTCTTGTCTAGCAATTTGGCATATTTAATTAAAATGTTATATTTAATATTTGTACATATCAGAGTGTTCTGTTTAATCTTTGATTATTTAAATTATTTTTTGACATAGGTAGAAAAGTGACATCATGAATATATAGCTTGATAAATTTTCACAAACTGATCATACTCATGTTATCAGCACACAGATCAATAAACAGAACATTACAGTTACCACCAGAAGCTCCCTTTGTGCTCTCTTCATTTGTTGTTTTCATTTTTTAATGTTTTATTTTGAAAAATTTCAAACAGAACGAATTGCAAAAAAAATACAAAGAACTCCTATATACCATTCACCCAGTTTCACTACTTAACATTTTGCCACATTTGCTTTATAATTTTACAAAAGTAGTTTTTATAAACTATTTGAATGTGAATTGTAGACATCATGCCCTTTTACCAAATACTTCAGCCTGTATTTGTTAAGAACTAGAACATTCTATTATGTAGTCATAGTACAATGATAAAATTCATAAAATCTAATAATGAATCAATGCTTTTATGTAATATATAATCCATATTAAAATTTTGCTGATTATCCCAGTAAAGTCCTTTATGGCAGTTCTATTCTTTCCTCCTAGATTCAGGATCCAATCCAGGATCATTCCTTTTACTTATTATATCTCCTTAGTCTTCTTTAATCTGGAACAGCTTTTCAGCCTTTCTTTGTGTTTCTTGGCAGTTGGTTTTAGAAGAGTACAGTCCAGTTGTTTTGTAGACTGTCCCTCGGTCTGGATTTTCCTACTGTTTCCTGGTTATTAGATTCAGATTTTGATTTTTAGGTGGGAATATGACAGTAAGTGGTTTGTCCTCCTACATGCATCATGCTGGTGATACATGATTGCAGTTTGTCTTATTATTAGTGGTGATATCTTTTATCACTTAGTTGTGGTGGTCTTCAGGTTTTCTCGACTAAAAGTTACTGCTTTCCCCTTTGTACTTAGTAACTATCTGTGGGGAGACTGTGTGTAAATATTCTGTTCTTCAAACTTTCTAAGAATTTAAACATCCATTGATGATTTTTGCCTTCATTATTACTATAGTGGCTGCAGAATAGTGATTATCTGTTAATTCCTTTTACATTTATTAATTGGCATTCTACTTTAAGAATGTACTCTCCCACCTCCCTATTTATTTATTTATCAGTTTAGACACATTCTTTATGTCTAAGTGTGGGTGTGTGCATACATGTGTGAATATGGCCTAAATTTATGGTTGTATAAACCACATACATACAGATTATATATAATGTCATTTATTTTGATAATCAAATTGCCCCAAACTTGGCCAGCAGGATCCTCTTCAAACTGGCTCCTGTGTCCTTTTTGATATGTCCCCATCTTTTTTTGAGGATTTCTTTACTTTCTGGCATTACTAAAATTTCCATGCTCATCTTGTACTTTTCCTGCCCCATTCCTAGAAGCAGCCATTTCTTGAAGGCTCCCTGATTCCTTTCAGTGGGAAATGGTAATTAGAAACCACAATCTGGGCACTAGCTGTGCTCATTGCTTCTGGAGTATCATTATTTCCAGGCCTTTTCAGTGGCCAGTGCTAGGGAAAAACTAGCAATTTGATTGTGAAATTCCAATATATATACATTTATCTATGAATTCATTGTGATTCTTAAACTTCAAGTTCAACACTTCAGAGTTCTTATTCAATTCCCATTTCATACTGTGTCTACACAGATTTTCCCATAGTGAAAATATGACTCACCAAAACTTCAGTGTGTACATACTGTGTCTACACAGATTCAGTGTGTTCATACTGTGTCTATTGTGTCTACACAGATTTTCCCATAGTGAAAATCTGACTCACCAAAATTTCAATGAGTACATTCATTCGCTTAATCCTAAAATACACACAAAATAGTCAGAGCTTCTTCACCTGCCATCCACAAAAAAAACAAAAAACAAACAAAAAAAAACTACCAAGATTTATTGAACTTCATAATTCTATTCTCTTCTCCTCTCCCCTCCCCTCCCCTCACCCCTTCCCTCTCCTCTCTCCTCTTCTCTTCCTTTTCTTTCCCTTCCTCCCTGCCGCCTCCCTTTCCTCCTTTCGTTCATTGTTTGTGTTTGTATTCAATTTTAGCATTTCTTTTCCTCCATGCATGTTGATTTAATTTTATTTTTTCATATATAAAACATTTAACATAGTCCCAAAGGCAAGGCTATCCAAAAATATATTCAGAGAGTTATCACTGTGTACCCTATTCCTTCTACCCCTGTCCATAACCAATTTCATATCAATTAGTTTCTGGTCTATTCTTCCTGTGTTTCTTTTTACATAAACAGATACATATTTTTTTTTCCTTATTGCCTTTAAAGAATGTCGTATTAGTCGTATAAAGGATTGGCAAGAATGAACATAGCTGAACTTTTTATGAGAGTATTTTATGGGGGATAAAATTAACTGTCTCTAGGATTTTACTTTGAAAGAGTTAGATTATTTCAAAGTAGAATTTTTATAAGATGCATATTTATTATAGGTTTTTATAAAACATGTCTAGGCAGTACTGTAATATAGGGAAGGAAATGCCAAAATTTTAATGAGATTTTGTGGAACTGCAGATATTAATTCATAAAGGCACGGAAATTTATTTCTTGATAATATACTGCAACCTGAAGTAAGCTCTTGGTTCTTTTCCCATTTCTGCATTTTGACATGATATTGTCTAGGCTGAAGAATATTTCTACAAATATTCTAGATTTAATAAAATGTTGATAATGCTATTTGCAAATACAAGTCCAGGGTTAGTTTTAAAGCAGATATTTTATATAACTTGGAGGAAGTGATATAGGAACATGTTTAAAGGACTTTAGAAAAAGCATGTCAAGGAAACAAAGAGAAACGGGGTTGGGGGGCGGTCAGAGACAACAGTAATGCAAGAAAAAACAGAAAATTTATCTCACCAGAAACAGCACCTCTTCTCAGTCTCAGACAAGTACTGCCTCCAGAAAAGCCAATTCAAGCGTTGGGAAGTGGCAGGATCGATATGGGAGGGCCGAATCACCTGATCTAAGGTAAGGCTCTTTTAAAAATTGGATATTCCCTTATATTTAGATCATCAGTGTTGCTTTGTCTTATAAATTTTGATTAGTCTGCACCATATTTTAATCCCGCCCCCCATTATGCCTTTTTAGTATAGTTTAGGGTTTTTTAAGTGACCGTATGAATCAGGCCCTATCACCCTGTGTCTTGCCTCTCATCCTTTCAGCCTCTTATCAAGTGAAATAAATTGGATGGAACTACCCTTATGGGTATTCAATAATTTTTTTTCTCTCTCTCCCTTGCTGCAAATTTAATTCTTCTCAGATCACATTCTGTTGAGAATCCCTAGAAGCTTTTTACTACTTATTAAATAAAATCTTACCTTCTGAACCAGTATTTAGGACCTGTAAAATCTGAGTCTACTGAATTTTTAAAATCTTTATATCCAACTATTTAATTCCATAAACCTGCCACTCTTTTAAGTGAGTACCAGTAATCCTAGGATGTACTATTTCCCTTATTGTTATTATGTTTTTACTCGTGGATCCACCCTCCTTAAAATTTTGGTTTATGTTTTAAATTTTATATTTACAAAGCATACAACTTGAGATGGGTAATCTCTTTGAGCCTGAAAAATATGAGTAATAATTTCTACTCTGAGGGATGTAGTAAGAAGCAAATAGGTTATGAAAGTGCTTAAGTAATCAATCTCAGAGATTATTCTTTGCCTGACAAAAAAATACAGGCCAAGATTACCTTCCTAATTTACCATTTGAAATTTTACACAGTTCTGGTCTGTGGGGGTAATTTTGTTTGTTTTTGTTTTGCTTTTGTTGTTAATATAATTTTAAGCTTTCTTCCTGGTAACTTGGTGCTATATTAATGTGCTTTTCATTAGTATAATTTACATTTTTACTATATGAATTATGATCCGATACCTTTGATCATAACAAGAAGAGCAAAGAGAGAAGAATAGGGGAAAACATTATCAAAATTTGATTTTCTTAGATTTTTTTTTTTTTCCTGTGGCGTCTTAATTATATATTTCCCATGAGTTATAAGAATTTCTAGTCAAATTGCTTGAATAGGATTTCCTATCAGGAGAGCATAAGCTAAGTCATTATCAAAAGCAGATATTCATTTCAAAGTCAAAAGGCTTATTATTTTTAAAAACACTTACTGACAATTTTCATATATATCATATGATACTGATCTTTGTTTTTAAAAACTAAAAGTCTCCTTGATAAGCCAATAGAAACAATTTTTCAAAAGTTACTTTAAAGAAAAATTAGATCTAACTAGTGTACAGTGGAGTCTATAAGCCTTTTCAATTTGACATTTCAAAACTATTCTTTCGAACCCAAAATTTGAATAGTTGATACAATAGTTGAAATATGAATACGATTTCTATATAATAATTAACTTGATTTAAATAACCTGGCCAGCAACTTAGCCTGATTACTGATACCAAAAGGACCACACATTTTTTTTACTATAAATCCATCATCACTGCCACTACTACTAAGGGATCAGTAGCTATCTTTGTATATGAAGAATAACTAATTGTCTTAAACAGAAAGCTGTTTTGTGGCTTAAGTATTGGATTTGGATTTTAGGTTTGGTTTTGTCAGTAACTCATATGTGGATAATTATGGCAAGTTCCCTATAGTCTCTAGGCCTGTTTCTACATTTGTAAAATGATGAAGCTAGACTGTGTAATAGGGAAGGCCCCTTCAATTTGGGAGTTCTCTATTTTCTAGCTAGTCCCTGGTTTATACTGAAAAGGAGATCTAAGAAATTAGGGAATTTACCCAGATTCACAGCTAGTTAAGAGGCAAAACCAGGACTAGAATCCCTAGTTTTCTGCTTTTTGCTACTTGTGGTTCAGGCAAGTTGACTTTTATCTTTCATAAGTAAAGGCATAGACATACTAAAGATGAGTTATTTTTAATGTAATTTTTAACTTTATAGATATACTTTTATGTTTTAACATCTGAAATTCCTTTTATATCAATCTTTTGACTAAGAATTGCTTTTTTTTTTTTTTTTAACTTAAAGTAGTCATGCTTTTGGCGTAATACTTTACTTCTTGAAATAAGATGGTTAATATGTAAAGGAAAATACTAGCTCTGATATCTGAAAGTGATACACCTCAGTTTTTATGTTGTATAGTTATCCCCACACTCTACTTTACCCCCCGCATCCTCCCATACAAAAAAAACTCTTTTGGAACTACAAAAAACTCCCCATTCTGACATTGTGATTAATCTCAAGTAATATATGTACTAGGAAATTTGACACTTTTTTTTTTTGGTATGCATTTTGTGCTTTTGACAATTCTAAAAATAAATGAAGAAAAACCTTAGATAAAAACCATTTTTCTGTTTGTAAATGTTATATGTATATATGTACATTTTATAGCATAAGATTGAAAACTAGCTTCCAGCTTATACATATAATGTAATGGAAATCTGTAGGGATTTTTTGAGACATTGTTTGTCTCTTTGTAAAGAACAATTAAACAATGGTTGAGATCCTTTTCATAAATTCTGCTATATTTGAAAGATTGGACTTATTTCACTAGTTCCTCTTAATTTGTATAATACAGTGTTTTTCAAACTTTAACATTACTCTTCAAGCTACCTCTATATGTTTATAACAATAGAATTTTTGAAATATATATAGTCATACACATACATACATACTGGGGATTGAACCCAGGACCTCATACATATGAAGCAGGTGCTCAACCACTGAGCTGTATCTCTTCCATAAAGAAGATTGATTTTTTCATTTGCTTGTTTTGTTTTTAGGAGGTACTGGAGGTAGAACCCGGGACCTTGTACATGGGGAGCAGGCGTTCAACCACTTGAATTATATCTGCTCCCCAATTTTTATTATTTGTAATTTTTCTTTATAAATTCAAATTTGTAATGCCAGTTTGTAAGGATGAACCAGTTTTTCATTGAACACAAAAAGTTGAAATTGGCAATATGGGTGATGCTATAATCGTATCCTTAATTTCCAGTTTATTTCCATTTTATGATACCATATTCGGTTCCTCTTTGGAGGAGCAAACACTAGATTGTTTTTTATGCTTATTTTCCAATATCAAATTGCTTTTTAACTGATTCACTCTTGAAAGAGTAATAATAAAAATTACTTTTTGCTGTTGAATCACTAAGATATGTAATGTGCTTACATTTCTTATAATAGACCAACATACAAGACTATAATAAACTTAAAATGATGTAAAATGAATGTTTAAGAGTTTATTCATTTGTTCTCGCACTGCTTACTTTCATGTTTTGATGAGATAATGTAGTGAAAAGATGCACGTGACATTTAATTGAGTACTTTGAATGCATGTTGCTGTAGTGTATAGCCTGTAAAATCTTATGTAACTGAACATATTTAGGTCTTTAGTTTTTAAAAGTTCCCTGTAGACCTATATCTTACTCCTATCAATGATACATATAAAAGCTTGAAATTAAGCATAAAAGTGGCAGGTAAAACTTTATTCCAAGCTCTGCACAAAAGTGAGTTAACTTGCATTACTGACTGCATATATATGTCCTCGAGTGAGTCATATTTTAGCATGTTACACATTTTATCATTCAAGGATTTTTGTGTGTGTGTGTGTGTGTGTTTTTACTACAACTTAAAAAATAACTTAACATTCTTTTAAAATTCAGGTTCTAGAAAACTAGTGTGAAAATTACTGTTGCTGTAGAAGACAAGTATAAATCCTGGTGCTGCTGCTTTACTGCTCAAAAGAGCCTCTTCCCACATTTGTAAAAATGAAACAAATTGGCCTTACACCTTTCTTACAGTGTACTTGTAAGGATTAAAACAATTTATAAGCTTGTGAAAGTACACCTAGTGCAGGTCCTGAAAGATAAGGTCAGGTACCCAATAGGTGTTAGTTCTCTTTAGACTTCTCCCAAAACAGGCTTATTGGTCTCTTTAAATGTAATACTGATAGAATTAAAATATATGTCATGAAGACAAAATTTAAAATTTTGTGCCTTGTTTGGGACATATATTATTTTTCTAAACAGTAATTTTGAATTAATAAGTCTTTACCTAAAAGTAGTATATATTAAAATTTTTATAGCCTATTTATGCACATAGAGAAAATTATTCTTGTGCTTGTGAAAGTAAAAACCAAGACAACCAAACAAAAAATAGGCATGGAAACAGTACCATGTCAGTTCATAAAACTTAAAAGGTAAAATATGTAAAGAATGTCATATTAACCTTAACCTTAATTATTAGATCTTGATGGGTGTGACTTGGTATTTATTGAGTAATAAAGACTTAAATCAGCCACTTTTAATTCTTTCTAAAGGAAAACAAAATGTCCTTGATTCTTTCTTGGGGATGCCCTTTAGAGTTGTAGCCCTCAACTTTGGCTGTATATTGGAATTATCTAGGGAACTTCAAAAAATTATTGATGCTTCAGCCCAAAGATTCTCATTTAAATAATCTCATGTGCAATGGGTATCACGATTTTTAGATAATTCTGATGTGCAGATAAGGTTGAGATCCACTAATTTAGAGACTTGATTCTGGTTTGACATAAGATTAAAGTCAAATACTAACTTGAATGTGAGCACCTTGGATTTTGAAGTATAAAAGGATAAATTTAGCTATAATGAGAACTGACCTGTACATAACATTTTACAGCCTTACAGAGTCCTTTCCAGTATGTTGTCCTCATTTAATTTAGATTCTCTGCCTCTTTTAAGTCTTTAAGAGGCTGGTAACCACTGTCAAAGGTAGGTTGTGCTGCTTTTGTTGCAAGCAGATTGGTAGTATATTAGCTGAATTAGAATCCTGCACATAATATTTTCCCCACATCTTTCTCTTTGCTTACGTTTTTCCCTGCATTTAAAATGTCCTCCTTTCCCATCTCATGTATTTGAATCCATGCTCCATGTCTTCCAAGGCTCATCTCTTTCCTAAAGTAGCTTAAAAGATGCTCTACCAGTTTCTATGCAGGACTGATACAGCAGTCTATTTAGATATATATGACATGAGTAGACATCATAGCAAATTTATCTGTCTATAACTTGGCAATATGGAATAGTCACATTTTAGATTTCTTGAACTTCTGCTGCCGAATGCCTAGTAAAAGCTCTGTTGTGGGAAAAAAATTCATGATTTCTGCAAGGGTATGTGATTCATCTATTTCTTTAGAATAGTGGTTCTGAACTTCTATTGAATCCTTGATCGCTTTGAAAATTTGCTGCAGGCTGTGGACTCTTTTCTGAAAAATACGTGTATCCACGTGCAGATAAGTCAAGAGGGACTTCTTGATCCCTCTCAACAGAATTGTGTATGCTAGTAAAGAACTCTTTCTCATTACTATAATTAAATCCTTATATCAAGCCTGACCATTAAGAGGCTTAAATACCCAGGTCACATTGTTTTGCTTCTCCTGATTAAATTGCTTTTATTACATTATACATTATTGTTCTGCTTCACCCAACATTGAGAGACATTATGAGAAACAACTCTGAAATTCACTTTGGTTTTCATTGTAATATTGAACATTTTGTCCATATTTCACTGTTTTTCAAAGCATGAAGTTGCAGTCCATACAGTGGGTTGTGAAATCAATTTAGTGGTCCTACCTAGCATTTGTTTGTTCATTTTCCTTTTCTACTCTGTTATATTTAAATATTAATAAAATCATATTAATATTCCTTTATAGTAAGTTTAAGGACTGTTTTATGAAACTTTTTAAAGTTTTTAATATGTGCATAATGGATTGATATGCAAAATGTATTTCTTAGCATGTTTTATTCTGTCATGTCTTCTCTTAAGGCAGACTCAAAGGAAAAATTTTTCCTCTTTGCATCTGTAAAATGAGGATAACCATAGGATTATTATATGGAATTGCTATACATAAAGTGCTTAGAATGGTGCTTACTTAGCACATAGTACATGCTCTATAAATACTAATTATTATTACCAGGAAAAGTGGTCTTCAGAGCTGATGGTCTGCTTTTATCTTATGCACACTGAAGACTTTAGTTATTATTAATGTACTTTGCTTTTGCTGCTAAGAATAAGTTCAGAAATAAATCTGGCACAAGGTTAGCAATTAACCTTTTGTCTTTTTTCCTTTGGCCCTGGTTTTGTTCTAAAAGTTTCTGTTGCAAACCCTTTCTGGAAGATTGGAATCATGAAAATATGTAGTTTTAATTTAATTGCGTTATTATTTCAGAGGTGTTTTCATAGTCAGCTGTGCCAGGAGGGAAGATAGAGAGGCTCTTCTAAACATTCACAGCCTGTGTTAAATTGTAGTTAACTCATTTATACATTGTGGTTAGTTTCTCTCAGCTTTTTATTACATGATTGAGTCTAGTATAGAGAATTGTGGTAGCCTCAGCTATCTACCTCATTAAACAAATTTGTTGCCCTAATTAAATTTGTGCTTGTGGAAATCCAAGTTATAATAAAGTTCCTCTTAGTAAAGCTTAGTAAAGCTGTAGCTTTTAATGCAACAAAATAGAATACTTCAAAAACTTTCATGGAATAATATGATTCCAGAGTTTGTTTTCTATAGTGGCATCAGAATAACATTGGATTGTTTAGTCATTCATCTGTGTTAAATATTATGTGCTTTTTTGGTTACTTTGATATATATCTATCTTTAAATATTTCCAACCAAAATGGTAAAACCTCAGTTAACATTTCTGATAAAGTAAATCTATTTGTGTAATTTTTTAAAAAGCCTGTGCAAGGTGTTGCTTTGAAAATGTAAGGGGTTGCAGATTTCTGTACTCCTTTTAGGAATGTCTAAGCTGATTTCTCAGTTGTATGGTTACAGAAATACATAATTTGCCATTTATGACTCTTGTGATTAAATAATCCATTTAGAATTTTAAAAGCTATAAAAAAGATGGACTTCTCTGATCATATTCAAGGTAAACTTAAGAGTTGAAATGCTCCCATGTTTCTCAGAATTCCTTGGGAAAGCATTATAATAGGTTATAGAAATCTTTTCCCTTAACACAAACATTATATTATTCCTAGATTTCATTTTTGCTACTTTTGATAATTTGTGAGAATTTGCCAACCAAATTTTAAATCCACACAAATTTGTGAGAATGTATTCTTGATAAGTTTTAAAAGATGGGTAGGAGAGAATCCAGGGATTGGGACTAGAAAAGAGTGTGAAAGGGAATAGTAGAGTAGAAGTAAAGTTTTTTAAAAATTTTTTTTTTTTTTAAAGAAGCTTTAGATTACATAAATGTTACATCAAAAATATATAGGGGATTCCCATATATCCCATCCCCTCTTCCTCCCACACTTCCCCCCCCATTAACAGCATCTTTCATTAGTGTGGTACATTTGTTATATTAATGAACACATATTGAAGCATTGCTACTAACCATGGACTATAGTTTACATTATAATTTACACTTGGCCACGCACATTTTTACAGGTTTTGACAAAATGTATAATGACCTATATCCGTCAGTGTCATGTGGGACAGTTCCAATATCCCAAAAATATCCCAAAGTTACACCTATTCTTACCCCTCCCTCCCCTCAGAAGTAAAGATTTTTACAATGAAATCTAGGTAGCATTAAATGGTGAGGAAAATCCTGGCCTCAAAATATACATCTGTATCTGTTCATTCTAGTTGGAATCTGAGATATATGTATCTATGAGGGTTGATGGCATCTGGCTTTGGTATAAAATTATGGTGGGCATAACACTTATTCTAAGTTTTAGGGAAGAAATTGGAGCAATATTTGTTGTAAATCGAGATGTTTGCATTTTTCTACCATGTGGAAGTTAAAATGCTTTCTCAGCTATATTGAAGAGTGTAAGTTAAATAAAATCACTCTTGGTCTTTTGGATCATGAGGGCATCTGGGAACTCAGTGACCTGGGCGTAAAATCAGAAAAGCACTGAATATTTTTATCATATTAAAATATAGAGAAGGGAAATCTTAAGAGGGCAAGAGATGGTAAATGGGAGTTGATTATGTACTTGAAGACATTTCAAATGTTAGTATATACTTCTTATAGGACTGTTTTATTTTTATGAGCATAAAGTTAGCAAGGTTTTCTGAGGCTCTCTTATGATTAACTCGCACCATCTCTTTGATTTCCAGGAAAGTGAAATTTTTTGAAGGTGAATTTTCTTGCCAGAAAGCAGCATGGCTTAAGGGAAGGATAAGCTTTGGAGTCAGAAAGACTGTATTTGAGACTTAGCTTTCCATTTAATTAGAATTTAGATACATGACTTCACTCTGAGTCCCAGTTTTATCATCTCTTAAAAAAAAATGACAGTAATTTTTAAGTTAAGGCTTTATTGTGAGCTTTATGTATAGCATATAGGCACTGTAGATAGCCACTGTAATCATTAGTTATTTTAGGAACCTTACCATGGTGGTTGTGGAAGGAACTGAACTATGGTATTTTACTTGTTTTATTTCTCCTGTAAAGTTTTAAAAGCAGAATTGTTCAGAACTGAAATATAGATGAAGAAAAAAATATCTAATTTGCATCCATTTGTGAACTTAAAAAACTTGTGCACATATGTAGAATTCCCATACAACACCTCTTCACCAACACACTACATTGTTGTGGAACATTTGTTACAGATTATGAGATAATATCATCAGACTATTACCACTTAACTATGGTCTATAGTATACATTTGGTATATTTTTTCCATTGCATTCATTTTTTATTGCCTATTTCTACAGGTGACTTTTGTATCTTGTTAAACATATGTACTTTTATAAAGTCCATATAAGTATATGATGGATTTTAACATTATTTCAATTTAAAAAATTTACCCTTACAAGATTTTTATATTAAATTAGCAACATTGCTTTATGCTATATGATTTTCCTATATTCTCATATATTTTAAACTTCAAAGGGAATTTAAATATAAATAATTGGAGGTAGGCAACATTTAAATCTTTGAATTTTTATCTCTAAAGGCAAGTTATCAGGAATGGAAGATTGATTCTTTTTTCATGCTTTTGAATGCTCAGGATATATCATGAAGGAAATCAGCCTTTGTGTATCAAAATGAATATTATTTCTTTTCAAGCCATTTTGGAATATTTAAGTGACTGTAATAGAACTATGAAATATGTTACAGTTAAAGTAGCCAGTACATTTTATTTCCGTTTGTCTTGCATTTGCTACCTGATTCAATTCCACAAAGACTAATTTAAAGGGAGATTATTTAATAAAAACAGTAAATTTAGAAGAAAAGCTATAAATATATATAATTTAGTGCTTTGATCATTGTTAGGTGTATTCTAGGTAATTAAGAAAACCTTGTTTTTTGTGACAGTGCAAAGTAGTGAGATTTAACTAATTCAGTGACGTTTATTTAAGGTTTGTTGTGGTCTGATTTTAAAGTACATTTGCGAAGAATTTTAGATTTTATTTTTCACTTAAATATTTTTAATATTTTTCTAATGTCTAATTAGGTGAAACTGAATTGATTTAATTTTTATGTTACAGGAGATTACCAGGGGCAATTGATGTTATTGGTCAGACCATAACCATCAGCAGAGTAGAAGGAAGACGACGTGCAAATGAAAACAGCAACATACAGGTTTAGTATTTAACAATCAACTCTTTTTTTCTAACCGAAGTATTGTATCCATGTTCTAATTTAATTCATTCAGTAAATATTTGTGTTGTTAAATATTGTGTGATAGTACTCTATGTGCTACACAGAGATTTAAAATGTGGATCCAATCACCTTTATATTTGTTACAAAAGCTTTTCCTTTTAGAATTTTTTCCCCATGTTATAAACATATATAGGTTCATTGAAAATGAAATTGTAAAATAAAGGAAAAGTTTAGAGAATAAAATAAAAATTCATAATTCTACCTTGTAAAGATAATAACTCTTAACATTCTGGTGCATCTCTTTGTCACTAAGCATGATTGGGATACGGTTTTGATTATATTTTTGTGTATCCTTGTTTTCATCTAAAATTATTGCATTTTCCCATGTTATTCTTTAATAAGATTTAAAATCTCATGATAGCATCATTGTATGTATGTACCATAAGTTGTTCAATGTTTTAATACTGGGGGAAATAGACTTTCCTTGCTTTCAAGTAAAAGAATGAAAGGAGATGAATTATAAGTAATATGATAATTCAAGACAGAACTTGAGTTACTGACACTTTGATTTATTCACCTTGGCCACATTTTTTCATCATTTATTCCCTTTTTTCTGAGTACTTTAAAAAATGTTCAAAATGTTTTGATTCTTACAACTTTTCATAATCATGTAAGTGTTCTTTTTTAGCATCTAAAAATATAAATCATTAAAATGCCATGATTTCCTTAAAATAATTCTGTTCTCTAAAGAAATAGCTTATCACCATAAACCTTACAAAAATTAATGTATTTAAATGTTAATGAAAAGAGGATTATATGTTTAAATACATGCTTTGGTAGCAGAGATTTGATAACTATATGCAACATTATGTTGGCTGTTTCCCAAACCATTTGGCACATCAGAATCACTCAGAGAGCTATTCAGAAATCCAAATTTATAGGTACCACTTTCCTTGCTGTTAAGTTTGGGTTGCTGCTTATGTTACTTACCCTTTAAGTCTCATATGCTCACATGAAAAATATATTTATATATCTTGCTGTTTGTTACTTGGCAACCAGTTTATGCATGCCTTAGTCTTTTACTTGCAACCTGGTGATGAAAGGCTCTGGTACAGTGCAGGTCTGACTCTGCTGCGATGTGAATTTCTTAATGCGAATATCTGTAATTAATGATTACATTGTCTTAACTTGAACACTCTGGTAGGTAACAAAGATAACATGCCTTACATTAAATTTATAAAATACTAGTTTATTGTTTAGAATGTTATTACTTCTTTCTTTAAGAATATGAATATTTTAAAAGGCATGTGTGTGTGTATTTATTTAGGGAGAGAAATATTACTCTCCCTAAACAAATAAATATGTGGATAAAACTACCTTTTCCTTTTTTTCTTGGTTTAAGTGAAATTTATTTAGTGAGTTTATTCATAAATAATATTTGCTTAGCTTTTTAAATTAACTGTTCTCTTGTTTTAGGTTCTTTCTGAAAGATCTGCTACTGAAGTAGACAACAATTTTAGCAAACCGCCTCCGTTTTTCCCTCCAGGAGCTCCTCCCACCCATCTTCCACCACCTCCATTTCTTCCACCTCCTCCAACTGTCAGCACTGCTCCACCTCTGATTCCACCACCAGGTAAATATTAGATAAGACATTTGATTTTTAATAGAGAAAAAACCCATGAGTATGTCTTTCATTTTGAATTTTATAATTAAATTGTCTATCTGAAAATAAGATCATCGCATCTCACTAAAAATAATAGATATGATAGTTATTATGTTGAGTCTTCAACAGATTCACAGTGGAACAGATAGTGTATGCTTTGCTATTTTTGCATAGCAAAGAGGCAATGGAGTAAATAGTGAAGAATTTAAAGATAATAAAATTATGATCCAAAAATAAAGTAGTGGTGCCCAAACTAAAGTTGCTAATAGTTTACATATAAATCCATATTGAATTGTAAACCATTTGTTAGCTTGTTTTGAAAAAAATTTTAAAGACACTTTTAAAATTAGAATAAGTAAAAAAATTATATCCTGTTAAGGGATTGAAATTAAATTACAGTCTGTTTCTTCCTCCTTTTTATATTGGTTTCCTTTTAGGAGACTGCTACTGGGTGCCAGGTACTTAGTATTTACCTTTTTAAAACAAGACAGTTGATGTCAATTTTTACCATATTTTCAGCTACCTTTTGCTTATTTTTAAAAGCTACCTCAGTGGTAATAGAGAACAAAACATCCCAAATTGTCATTTTTATTTATACTTTCAACTTTTTATCCAGTGGCCTTTCTTAATATTTTATTCCCAGTAAGCTTTCAGTATTTATCCTCTTTAATCACTTTTAAAAAATGAAACTAACAAGATTGATTGAGATTATAATTACTTTCTTCATAGGGAAAATGCCAGTAGTAAATTATAATATGATTATGTGACATTGTTAATATTAAGATCCTAATCAGAACAACTGAGATGTCTTAGGATTTGCTTTCTATTAATAAAATTAATTTGTACTAAATAACCATGTACTCTCACTCATTTTGAATTTGAAAGACAGCTGTCTGCATTTTAAGGTGCCAGATGCTGGTTGTTCTCAGAGAACAGAGCCAAATAAAGGGTCTGTGTAATCTTTCCCTAAGTTATACATCCTTAGCCTCTCAATGTCAGCTACTCTGTCTGTCCCATATCAGTAATATCTTTGAATCAAGATATTCCACTGTCACCCATCCTCTTAATAAAGATGAGAATCAAGATATTCCATTGTCACCCCACCCCTTAAAGATATTCCACTGTCACCCCGCCCCTTAATAAAGATAAGAAAATTATTATGAAAAATGATGCAGGACTTTTGGAAGATTTGTTGTCTCAGAAAGAGTGGAAAGAAAAAATTGGAATAGGTTAGAGGTGATTACTCCTGACAATATTATTCTAATGTTCAGTGAATTTCTTGTTCCAGCAACTGAATTGGGCACAAATCATTCATACATTGGCATTGAGCCTATGATTCTTGGCTCTTCAATATACTGAGGATTAGCTCAATGAAAGGGGAAAGAGGACACGTCATCATAAATGATTCCTTTGTCCTTTAAAAAAGAGTTAAATAAAATGTAGAAATAATTAATTTTTTAACATATTAGACTAAAAGATCAATATATGCAGTAATATTTCTTACGCTAGATTGCTTTGTAATCTCATTTAAATTTTATTGGTACCAAAGATTGATTTTAAAGAATTTTCTTATTTACTAACTAATAGAGATTACCCAAATGGCTAATATTTTATATGTATTCAACACTAGCTGTTTATTAGGAGAGAGGTGGTATGAACTAACTAATGATGAACAAATAAATATTTCACTGTATAAGAATATTCTAAAGCTCTGTAGGCTGTTGCTGATGAATAGCATTGTCTAAAAGTTCACTTTTTTCAAAATAGTAAAATTAACTCCATTTCTTTGCCTTGTATTTTAAAGATAAATTTTTAAATGTTAGTTTATCAATAGCATTATCCTGTAGACAACCACTGATTCTTTTTCAGTTGCTTAATCTAATTATCTCTTTAAAGTTAAAATTTCATCTACATGCTTTCCATATTTTAAATACCTGTCCATTTTTCCTTTGATGCTTATTCTTAGATTACATTTCCATGTTGTCCTGTCAAACTTTAAGGAATACGGTTTAAGTCTAATGCTGATCTAAGCTGTACCTAACTGTGACATATTTCCTAAGAGAAGGAATTCCAATTCATATTAAAACCAAATCTGAATTATTCCTTATTTATGTCACATTGTGAGCTGTTGCGCAGAGTATAGGCTATGTATTGTCCATCCATGTTTCCCCACAGTGTTAGTTACAGTGTCTTGCATATACTTGAAAATCCCTAAATATGTTAGCTAAAAGTTAACAATATATTTATGTATCCGTAAAACTAGAGGTGATTTTGAGATTGACAATTGGTATAGGTACTTACCAATCAGAATGACACTGATTCAGAAAAACTGTAGGCTGCATAGATATATACCACCTTGAATAATGGCCCTGCTTAAAGCCTTGTTTTCAGTTACCATTTACCACAGAACCACACGATTACAGTATGTTCCATAGAATTTGCAGTCATTTAGAGCACCTTAAGAATCACAAGCAGATAATGAAAAATGTGACTCAGGATTATTTTTGTAAGTATTGCCTTAAAAGAAGTACTCCCATTTTTCTTAGAGAAATCTGGATTTTCTGTTTTTCTTTATGAAATACATAAGGGAAAAATTGAGAATGGATTTAAATGTATTTTAATGTTGCCTTTGTTAGCATTAGCCTTCTAATGCATATGTTTTTAAGAATAAAGTCCTGCCTATAATAGGACAAATATATTATGCCTCTATTTTGGGGTGTTAGCAGTTTTTTTCATAAATATGGTGACCATACATCCCAATTTGCCTGAAACAGCCCTAGTTTACATTCGTATCCCAGCATAATTATTAAGAGTGTATTTCACTCTCAGAAATGTCCCAATTTGGAAGATAAAATTTATGGTCACCTATAATTGGAGGTTCACAGTCATGGCTTCTTGCATAAGTAGTTGCGCCCTAACAGTGATGACATTATATTGATAACTCTGATCTGAGCGACTTTCACTCTCACATGAATAGTTAACAAAAGAGGAGAGATACATTGCCTCCTCTCCCTTTAAGCATACGTCTGCAAACATGTATGAAATCAAGTTATTAACACAGAGAAGACAACATATTTCTGGCTGCACTGGATTTGGATGAAGAAAGAGGAGATTATGAATTAGAGAGTATAACAAAGGTATAAACTAGGGGCTTCTCATTCTAAATCACTGTCTTTTGAATTAGCTTTAAAATGGAAAAGTATTTAATTGGTTCTTTCTGGCCATAGTGATAGTAGCTTTTGAAAACAAATACCAGTTAACCAAGGACTTCTGTAGTTTTCAGAGGATCTCCTATTTTCATTTTCTTTTTAACTAAAAGTTTCAATTTTAAGTCTTTTCAGGAATACATTAGTGTGGTTTCATGTTTTTACTGAAAAGTAATAAAATAATAATTTATACTTAGTGAATACTAACTGTGTGCCCGGCACTATTCTAAGCAAATTCCCTGTATTAACTCATTTGATTCTGTAGTAATGTCTGAAGTAGATATTACTATTTTAACTTTACAAATGAGGAAACTAGAGCTTAAGTAAAGCTAGGAAGTAGCAGAACCAGAATTCTAACCCAAGCAGTCAGTCTTGTTCCAAAGCCTGTTTTCTTATTAACAACATTGACATGAATGATTACCTATGTCAAGAAAGCTGTATCTCTGTATTCACCCCAATAACAGGTCTTAGGAGCCTTAAAATAATTTTTTTTTTTTTTTTTTTTTAAGTTTTTCCCTGATTTGGCATACATGCATATATATTTGTAGGTAAGGAATTGAGAGAGGTTGAAAAGAGCAGGAATCAGATTATTTTAAAAATTAAGTTAGTTGAAGTTTTACCATTTGCCTGGTTTTCTTAAGAAGTCTTATGTTTAATTGAATAAACTACTTTTTAAGTATTTATTTTTTGAGAGAAAAATTGTAAAATTTGTAAGATCAATGTCATAGAGTAGATGATTTTGTTTTTTTAAATAAACTTGTGATAAAATTTGTGTATAAACTTTTTTTTAAAACGAGACTCATACTTAGTATATTATATTAGATTTTATTGTAGTTTTTTAAATTAAGTTTTTAAATGTTGGCTTAATTTATTAACATATTTTATATTTATTTTTTATAATGAAATTTATTGAAAATGAGAAGGCAGATTCAATTTAACTCATACTTTTGTTACTCCAATCAGTATTAAGGCTCATGTGTTTTTCTGTAGGGTGTAGGAACAATTGAAATATAGCCCAGAATTAGAATTCTACTAAGTTGCAGAAGCCTCTTTGCTTTACTGAGACATAACCCGACCAGTCTGGACCATGTACAAGGCATCCTTGTTTTTAAAGTTGGTATATAGGATTTAGCTATTTATCTAGATTTTAAATGTGTAAGAGTCTGCATTTTAGAAGGAAGTGAATTCCTTCTTAAATGTTGCCATTTAAATCAGTGTCTTACTGGTTGTCTGGTGCTACTAACTATGAATTTTAAAATCTTGTTCATTCCTTAAATATCTTGATTTTGAGTTAGAGTTGACACATGGAAAAAACAGCTCACATATGGAGTCTTTCAGCGTTTCTTTTAAGGCTTTCATTCTCTTTAGATTGTTTTTCTGTGAAGCAGTCTGGTTCTTTTAGCACAACGGTTCTCAAACTTCTTGGTCACAGAACCCCTTTACACTTAAAAATTATTGCTGACCACAAGGCCTTCAATGTTTATGTGTGTTATATCTATTAATATTTTTTGTATTAGAAATTAAAACTGAGAAATTTAAATATTCATTTAAAATATGCATACTAAACTAATTACATGTTAACATAAAAACATTTCTGAAAAATAACTATTTTTCCAGAATAACAAAAAAAATATTTAGAGAGAAGTGGCATTGTTTTATATTTTTGCTAATCTCTTTATTGTCTGGTTTAAAAGAAAAAAGTTCAATTCCCATCCCTGTTTCAGCATTAAATCTATTGTGATATCACATGTCATGTAGCCTCTGAGTAAAATTTCTCTGTAGATGAGAGAGAGTGAAAAAGGCAAATAACATCTTAGTATTTATTTTTATGAAAGTAGTTTTTACCTTGCAGATTCCTGGAAAGAATCTCCCCAGGAATATCTAGACCATATTTTAAGAACTGCTGCTTTAGCAGAATCCAGGCCTGCATGGGATGAATAGTATCAGCCCCTTGAAAAACATAATTTTGTCCATCTAATTAAAAAGCTATTTTATGAATATAATATTCATTAAGCTAATTTTATAGTTCCATGCAGATTTTTGGTCTTAACCAACAGGTTTATGACAGATTTTTTTTTTCTCATTGTTTCAAGTAAATGTTGAAAAATAATCATTAATAATGGCTTTGGTTTTGACTCATGTTGGCCCATATAATTGTGTTGCTGCAAATTCTCTCATAAAAGTCATATCAAAGATAGAGTCTGCCATCCCTTTGGGTTTTTAAGTGCTGGGAAAAAGTGATTATTATCTCATATTAACTGATACACTTTGCCAAAAAAATGTAAGCATTTCAGAAATGCTTTTAAAAATGAATTCCTTGAAGTGCTTGAGTACTGTATTCACTTTCTCTCTTGTTGTGTTTTTCTCCATTAAAATAAAAACCCAACCTATCAATTTTTTCAGTAAACTCACAGTAGGAAATAATGCTAATTATCTGTAATAAATAACATTTTTTGCACAGTTAAAATTAACTTACAGATAAATTTAATAGAGATTAACAGCTTCTTTAAGATGTTGAATTTTGAATGTCTTTTTGTCCCATAGATGCTCCCCTTATAATAGTTATATTTTTGATACTCTGAGAAGTTGCATTTACTAGAGTCTAATTATGGCTTAATATCTGTCTTTTGTTTGTACTGGTGTTCCAGTTTTTTTGTGATTCTGTGTAAGCTAATAGAGATCAACGCCTTTACATGTTCTCTATAAAAATACTGATATTTTGGTTTGAGATGCTTTAATTCGTCTGATGGAATTTTTGTTTTCTGTAGGCCAGCCATAGATAATTTTATAAATTAGAGGATTCAGATACCCTAATAAGGATATGATAAATGGTTTGTCTATTTGATAGTTAATCTAAAATGATCTTTTTCACCTTTTAGGTACAAAGTTTTGTGACCATAGCACCTCTTTAACACATTTTTTTTTTCATTAAAATTACTTTCATTCTTTTCTCCACCTTGTTAAAATGAAGAAATAACTATTCATTTTACTTTATTAAGAAGTAGTTTTGCAGTATTCTGAATTCTGTGTTTATTTTTTAAAAGGTTTGATGGTTTTGATATATTTGTGCGTGCGTATGTGTATGTATAATTTTAAAAATACCGATGCATAGAAAAGCATTTCTGGCAGTAGGTTATATTTAAAGATTTTTATAAACTTTGTATTTTTGAATTCAGTTTCTTTATGTATAACTTACCTCTGAGCTTGATGGCTTCGAAGTAGAAATCTGTGAGTCTTAAGGAAAGTATCAGCCTTATCTATTCCTAACAATAGTACTGATGAAATTTGGGAGTTAGTAGTGAGAAATAGGAAGCATAGTTCACATAATTTTTGCCATGTTTTTTCATTCATGTGCACTTAATAGAAAAAAAGATAGTTCACTAGTATATGTCTTAGTCATCTATTGCTGCATAACAAATAACTCCAAGTTGTCATGGCTTAAAACAACATACATTTATAATCTTAACAGTTTATAGAGATCAGGAATCTGGACACTGTTTAGCTGGTTTCTCTGCTTTCAAAATTTTACAAATCTCACAGTCTCTTAAAAATTTGATTGAGAAAAGTGTATGCTTCCAAGCTCACTCCCTGTTTATTGGAAGAATCAATTCCTCCTAGCCTGTTGGACTTAGGCTTTGCTCCATTCCTTGCCACATGGGCCTTTTCCAGCATGGCAGCTTGCTTCATAAAAGTGTCATGCTGAAGGCAAGAGAGAATGCCAGCAAGATGGAAGCCATAGTCTTTTGTAATCTAATCACAGAAATATTGTCCCATCATTTTTGCTGTGTTTTGTTTCTTAGAAATAAGTCACTAGGTCCAGCCTACATACTCAAGGGGAGGATATGACTACCAGAGGTATACAGAGACTCGAATACCAGGAGACAGGGATCATTGGGAGCCATGTCAGAAGCTGCCTACGACATAACCTTTTTTTTTTTTGCCTTAGTTATAAAAACTGATGGAATGCATTGAGAATAAGTTAATTGACAATCTTTATTAATAATGTTTTTTATTTCACAACCCTCTATTAATGCCATGATTTTTAAAAAATATAGGTAAATTCCTTTTAATATATTTTATTTTCCATGCCTATTTCCTGAGTGTCACATTTAGATGCTCTTGTTTATTTTTTCATATAAATTTGGGATGGAATTTGTTTCATCTTTGTTTACTCAGCAGTGCAATCAGGAGGGAAATTTAGATCTCATCCAGTGGTTCTCTAAGTATGGTCCCTAGGCCAGCAACATGATCATCACCTGAGAACTTAGGCCCCACCCCAGACCTACTGAATCAGAAATTCTAGGGGTGGTGTCTAGCAATCTGTGTTTTTAATAAACTCCAGGTGATTCTGATGACACACTAAAGTTTCAGAACCACTGATCTGTTCTTATCTGTTAAAGCTTGAATATTACTTTTGCAAACACTTTTGGCCAGTACTAGAAATCTTACTTTTACTACTTATTATGCAAAGCTTTAGAGGGAAATAAAATATTTTTTCCACTCATTTTAAAGATAAAGAATACAGAAAAGAAACAAAATACTTGCCTTATGTATTTCTAGAGTGTTGGTTAGTCAGCATGTATGCTGGCCAAGAAGGTGAGGCGTTAAGGTATAAAGGAAAGGATTTTTGAGATAAATTTTCTCTTTCCTTAAACTATTTGTTTTGTTAACAAAAGTCAAATACCAAATAAGTGATTGTTGCCTAAGAATGATGTTGGCCTTTCATAATATCATGTATTAAAAACTTCTTTAATTGCAGTTTGAAAATACATTTGATTAGAATCAAAGAATTGGTTCTATAGTGTTTTACCAGCTTGTTTCAAGTGAACATTCACCAATAAAGTTTTGCACTGAAATAATGTCTTAAAAGAAGTAGAGTTCTCACAAGAAGGGCCCTTTCTAGTCCCCTTCCCACCTTTCTGATGTACAGATGTTGATTGGAAAGATGTTGCATAGCATGATTTCTCTTTGATTGTGCTTTTAATTCTTTTCAGTTGATTTTTTAAAATCTGTCTCTTGATGTTAACTGTTTTAAGATTAAAATTAAAGGCAGACTATAATTTTAACTATCTTTATAACATACCTTATAATTTGTTCATATGTCTTTTATCTCTATATTTTATAAATTCTCAACTTAAATTTTTTTTTGACAATTTAAAAATTTTTTTAAATTATTAGTACTTTTTGAGATATTGGGGACCGTGGATTGAACCTGGGACCATGTATGTGGAAAGCTGGTGCTCAGCCACTAAGCCACATCGGCTTCCCAAGTTGGTTTGATTGTTTTGCTTGTTGGGTTTGTTTTTTTTGTTTTTTTTGTTTTTTTTTTCCTTTTTTTTTCTTTCTTTTTTTTTTCAGGAGGCACCAGGAACTGAACCTGGGACCTCCCGTGTGGGAGGTGGGTGCTTAACCACTTGAGCCACATCCACTCCCAACTTAAATGTTTTTGAGGACTAAATTTCAAGGGGGGCCGAATAGTAATTTGTTAGTTATTTTGTGTGAATTCACATTTTAGTAAGCTTAGTGAAACTACTAGCTGAAGTGATGCATGCTGCTCATGTATTCATTTAGGTGAAGTTGTGCTTGATGTGTTTAAATCTGAAAATTAGATAAAAATAGTAAAGCCCAATAATGTTCTCAACAACAACAAAAAAATCTGTACTCTTCTAAAGAAAATAGTAATAGATATTAGTACTACTCAGATAACAGTAAATATTGTGAACATTTAGTATGCTTTATGTTTCTTAATTTTCCCATTTAGTTTGGTGTTTGTGGGACTCTGCTAGCTTGTATTGTTTGCTGGATTCTTTTAATTTAGTAGTTTAGGAAGTAGCCATGTAATCTCAGGATGGATAAGAATTGCCATTAACTGTGAGTTTAGTAGACTCTTGTGTAGGCCAATTGATTTTTGAAACATGGCTGTTTTACATATCTTTTTCAGTTTTGCTGGTTTTTTTTTAAGTTTAGCATATCCTTTTATGGCAGTGGGTGATTAAGTCAGGTGCTTCAATCTCCATTTTAAGGTCACTTGTTGACTTAATATCTTTTTATATAAACCTATTATACTGGTATAAGAAGCACACTGGAAAATTTTAAAATAAATTATTAGATGTTTTCATCAATAAGAAAACAATGGAAAGTGATTAGTTTTCACTGTTTTTTCCTATGCATATATAGATTGTTTTTTCCTCTTTTGGACTAATTTTGATGCAGTTTTTAAGAATTTTGTAGAACATTCTAATAGTGTTGAAGTTATTTACGGTATAAAGCTTTTCATGAAAAGGTTGTTTTAAATTTTTTTTCTATTTTTGTACTTAGAAATCTTTCGTTTTTCTTCAACTGAAAAAGTTGTTACAATTTGCATGCTATATAAACTGACTTTCATTTATCTCTTAAATTTAAAATGTTGGATTTAATTTTAGGGCTTAAACATTTATAAATAAATTTCATATTAGAGTTTAGGGCACATTTGACCAATGTAAATTGAGAATGTTTACACGTTTATTTCTTAAAGTTTATAATGTGTACAAATAATTAGTGGGAGCCACTCAAATTAGTATTTATTGATGCCTGTAGAAGAAAATTTCCACATTTATCATAATGTGCCCTGGATTGTCTATACCAGGTATTGACTCTACCTTCTTTCTCTACTTCCCCCAGATCAAGGGAACTAGTAACTTTCTCCCACTCCTGCTGATCACAGTAAAACAATCTGAATCTACATTTGAATGTCCAACAATATATTGAGCTTTACAAAAATAAATGATAGCTGTCATCTTCAGAGTTACCTTACTCTACCTGCAGTACTTAAGAAAGAGCCTACCTACATCAATTTCCCTATTAAAATGTTAAAGTATAAGTATATTTGTTGGAAATAAGATCAGACATTATCAAATTTAATTTGTGTTAATTTCATGGGGTTTGATATTTGTATCTGCACAAACGTGCTTTCTAACTGATCTCTAACTTCATTTGTGACTATAAGTAGTGGGGTAAACCATATATTTTCAAGTTGTTAGGATGGGTTTTTATCAGGGAAGTTGGATGCTTTACTTGAATTGTTGGTCCTCTGCAAGAAAACAGAATGATTCTCTTGAGTGAATAAGCGAGGATAATGAGGCCAGGGGTTTTATTTCAAAGTTTGTTTTGGTGATGGCATTAATACATAACAGGTTATGAAATCCAATTACTATATTAAATTTCATCACTTGTTTTTTAGGTATTCCAATAACTGTACCACCTCCAGGTAAAACTTTTTTCATGTTTTCTCCATCGTTGTTAATAAACATGAAATTTCAAGCTTACAGTTACAGGAGGGACAGTGTTGATGCAGATAGAATATGGAATAGGCTATTGGGATTTCATGGTCCTATTTTCAGCTCTGCCTTTGCTTCATTCCAGTTTTGATTAAGACATTTAGTTTTCTTATACCTGTCTTACCCATTTCTGTAGAAATAGAGATTCTGGGAAAATTTTTACCTTATCAATTTGAGAAGAAAATAGTATAGGACATAAAATATATTTTTTATTAAAAAAATGTTCTTCAGACTAATAAATATTTTATATGGTAAAGTTACTAAAAGAGATGAGAAAGATAAATTATCTTGATCTTATCATTATTTTTGACCTTTGTCTGCTGGCATAACTCAGTATCATGAGAAAATATATTCTGAACCAACACAGATGGGATTCACAGCTGGTCAGATGGTTGTTGTTAGAGTGGTAATTGATTGTTCGTTGTAAGGATATGATTAATAAAAGTTTATATCTGACCCAGTGTTGTTGTTTTACGTTTTTGTCAGTTATATTCTTATATTGTGATAGCAAGTGTGTTTACTGAGTTCAGTGCTAAGAAACAAGGGATGTTATGAAGAGAATAAGAGGCGACAATGTTTGGAAGGGAGGGTCTAAATTCAAAATCACCTTGATAAACAGAAATAGTAAAATTCAGTTAACATAGAATAGTATGCATGTTTAATTGTGGGATAGAGAGTTACTGATTGTGTGTGAATGTGGCTGAACAAAACTTCCCAGAAAAAAATCATAATGGAATTATTGGTTTGGCCTTTATAGTTTAAAAAGCATTGTGGTTGTGAGGCTATATAAAATAGGATTGTGGACTGTAGGACAAATGTGTTAATTGCTAAACTTTATACTTGTAAGATGTTTAAAAGAGGAGTTATAGATCCTAAAACTGGATACAGTAAAGATGAGCCTGATAAACTTAATGAATTAAAGCAGGGCCAAAAATTTATTTAAATGGATCTTTGAGAAGGATTTAAGAGAACTGGGATTCGTTCTTTTACATAGTATACTAAATAGGAGGTTTTTAGTGGAGGTGTTTTCAAATATGTAAGGCTTATAGAGAATATTACAGTGGAATGCCTCTTGTCCTCAGACAGGACAGCATATGAATTGTAGTATGAAAGGTTTATTATAGTGTATAAATATAATACATATTCTAATAGTGAGGGTTGTTAAAATTGGAAGGATTTGGCGTCTTAAGTTGTGGAGTTTCCATATCTAGAGGTTTTTAAGTCTTTTGTTAGGATACTTTATTGCCTATCTGACTTGAAAGTGCAGAGTAGATAAATTGTTAAGGTTCCTTTTAGCCCTATTATTCTGTGTTATTTCATTTAGGTATTGTGAATTATTGAGTACGCAGACCTCATGAAAAAAAGATACAAATTATTCTCCTGCTCAACTAATCCAAAAATTACATTATGTGCCTTTCTTTGTAAAGTAGTTCTTTGGGGTTGTGCTATTTAAAACATATTTTGTGATGGATGTTCTCAACCTTAAGTATTTATATATGTACTGGTAAAGTTTTATTTTATAAATTATATATTCTAAGGAAATTTCTGTACATCTAAAACTCAAAAATATTTGAAAGAGGTAAATGCTATTTTATTTACTTTTCTTCTAAAACATTTCAAGTATAACATATCTGTTGGCAACACTGCTACTGTTTTATATATGGAAAAGGTAAGGCATTGAGATTAACTTTCTCATATTCACAAAATGGGCTGTGTGTGGTGCTGAAAATAAGACCGGGTGTCCTGACCTTCAGTTTGTGCTCTGCGTGTTTATTAGACCATACTGTTCATATAAAATTTTAAAGCTCCAAAATCTGTTTATAAGTTTAAGCTCCATTTTTTTTCTGTCCATTGTAACATAGAGAAGAAGCACATTTATTATCCCCAAAGAAATTTAGTGATGTGCAACAACTTTGTTTCACTCTTGACATTAAATGTTTATATTCTAGTAACTTTTTTTATCTTATGATTGAATGTTTCAGGTTTTCCTCCTCCACCAGGCGCTCCACCTCCATCTCTTATACCAACAATAGAAAGGTAAATCAGTATGGAATACTGTAAATTTTTGATCATTGATAGACTTTTGACAGAAGAATCATATATATAGCTTGGCAGTATTTTCAAAGATTTAATTTTATAAACATATATAGCTAGCCTTTTAGTTCATTCACCTAGGATCTATGTTAGTTGCTTTTAAATAAAATGTTAGATCTATAGCCAGATCTCAAAGCAGGATAAAAAAGACTAAATAATAGTATTTTGAAATAATATCTTGCCTTGATTTATGACATGTTGATTAAAGAAACCCCTAGATTGCTAAAAATTTGGCTCTAGTCAGTTTTGTTTTGTGGGGTATATAAACATAGTTTACTGGAAATTATGAATAATGCCTGTCTGGGGATTAGGTAAGGACAACTATTATCAGGGACCATGATAGGGAAAAGCTGCCACATTCCTTCCTACCCTGCTGCATTTCAACTTCTGCAAGAGGAATTGGATTCATTCTACATAGCAATAGCCTTAGTTTTTTTACCCTGTACTTACGGTACTTCCCTCATAGTTGGCAATATGGTGTTTAGAACACATGCTTTGATATACAGACCTGGCTTGAATTCTAGCTTCAGAATTTCCTGTCTTTGTTCTGTTTAGAAGGTTTCATAATTTCTTTGAGTCTCACTTTCCTTATTTTCCAAATGAGGTTGATAGAGTTGTGTGGATTAAAACACAGAGTGAATATTTGCAAATTATGTGAAAAGACAGATCCAGTTGTGAGAACTTTACATCAATAGTATTAAAACATAGATATGGCTTTCAGAGGAAATAAAATTCAGAAAAGCATGAATTATAAGAACATAAGGACATTAATTTTATTAAGTCTGTTAAATATATATTTGTTTTAGCAATCAAAATGTTTGAAAAAATTATTTGTTGATCCTTTCAATGGGACTGAATTACTGATTTATAAACATTAAATTTTTAAGACCAAATTTTAACTGTTTCAAGTTATCTGTTAGCCTCAAATTTATTTTTCTGTCATCTTACTTTTGAGTCAGGTTGAATTAATTGGATTATCAGGTTAATTAGTATAGTAAATTTTCTTTAAAACTAGGTGTTAGATTTAGTATTTTTGCTGTTAAAAAGTCTAAGTGTGTTTAGTATTAAAAATAAACGTATAAAAAAATAAAATAAACATATAGGGGAGCAGATGTGGCTCAAGCATTGAGTGCTGCTTCCCACATGGGAGGTCCCGGGTTTGGTCCCTGGTGCCTCCTAAAAACAAGAACAACACAACAAGCAAACAAACGGAAAAAAAAACAACTCGGAAGCTTATGTGGCTCAGTGGTTGAGCACCAGCTTCCCACATATGAGGTCCCAGGTTCAATCCCTAGACCTGGTACCTCAAAAAAAAAAAAAAAGTATAGAATTAAAGGTTATCACTAAACTGTAGTTAAATAAAAGTCATGATTTTGCAACCAAACTACTGAAATTCAGAACTTTTATTTGCAACAGACATAAAAATGCCTTTTTTCTTCAACAGTGGACATTCCTCTGGTTATGATAGTCGTTCTGCACGTGCATTTCCATATGGCAATGGTAAGTACCATTATTAGTTGCCCAAATTCAATTTGAATCAGTAAAGTACTTAAATATTTTTAAAACAATACAGTTTTCCATAGTTTAAAAATAGTATCTTACACAGCAATTAAAAACATTAACTAAAGGAATAGCTAGGTCTGTGTATCTGCCAAGTTAATTAGAATAATTTTTATTTATTTATCAACTGTACTTTTAAAAATGAGTAAATATATAACACATGGGGATAATTGTACCTTGCCTATTCCTAGAAAGATATTTAAGCCATTAATGAAAAGATAGTAAGCCATAAACAATGGCCATGTGATGATAGTGTGGTATAATTGTCAATGAAATCACGTATATGGGACTTAATACTGAAAGTTTTATGCAAAACAGAAAGTATCTTAAGTGCTAATGTAACATTATTGAAGGCTTGGGTGTGCAGGAGATAATGTTGAAAAAACAAAACTGTTTTGAGATCTAGAAAAGTTGACCTTTAAAGAGAAGTTTTTAATGACTTATGTAGTTATTTGAAATTGTAGTAGTGAAAATGTATTTTCCACAGGGAGGAGTAAGGAAGAGATTAATTGACCTGGATGGTCTATTCTTCACTGCATCTTTAAATTTCTCTCCTATATCTTAAGAAATTTAAATAATATTTCTTATCTCTCTCTCTCTTTTAGTTTCCCTCCTTTATATCATTTCCTTCACTGTTCAACTTCTCCAAAGAGTAATGACTACTGAGTACTTTTTCAACATTTTATCTTAATTCTGTGAGAACTAGGTTCCCTCTCCAAACCCTGTAGTTTACAACTGAAGCCCTTTTGTCACTAAATTGTTTGTCTTCATTAACCATACTCTTTCTATTTCTTGACTCATACGTTATCAAGCTAACCTTGTTCTTGTCTTTCTCCCTCACTGGTTTATCTTCTAGATCATTTGTCTGGGCCCTTTTTCTGTGTTTTCTCTTGACAAATTTAACCATTCCAAGGGCTTTTGATACCACTTTCTGCCTAGATCTCTTGGCAATTCATTTATTCCTTCCTGCATTTATTTTAAAAATGCTCTTCATTGTACCAGGTTGTAGGGATACAGCAAGTAGACATAGTGCTTGCCCTTATTGAATTTATAATATAATGTGGAGGCAGCCAAATTGAAAATAAGGTGTAATGTAATGATAGGAGAAGAGGGTTTCATGGTAGCACAAAGGTGGGCTCTCCTGCTCCACCTCTCTGCAGCTTGAGATGATTTGGCTACTATGCTGTGCAAAGACATGGGGGTGAGAAAGAACATGGTAGACCTTATGAACTGAAGGAAGTATGGTGTGGGTGGAGTATAGAGAATGTGTACTGAATATATAGAAATGAGATAAGTGATTATTCAGGGCATTATAGCCATTCTGGGGAATTTGGATCTTATTCTGAGTGCTATGGGGAATCATTTCCGAGTCTTATGCTGAGTCGTGAAATTGCTAGATCTATATTTGAAAATGCACCGTTTAGGCTAGCTACTGTGGGAAAATTGGATTTATAGGGTAGGTAGAAAAGTGTGGTTGTCAAAAATGCCACTTAGATTGGGAGAACAGATAAGAAACTGTTGGAGGAATCTAGGGGAAGAAATTAGTGTCCTGTACTGAGATAATACCACTGGGGATGGAGAAAAGTGAATATATGCCAAAGGTATTTCCTGTGGGAATTTATAAATCTTGGTGATAGATCAGATGTAAGTACCAGTCATATATTTCTACCTACCGTCTAGATATCTGGTATCAGAGTGTCATCCTAGGCTTTCAGATGCACTTTTTCAAAGCCACATTTGCCATTCATTTACTTAAAAAGGTACTCTTTATGTTGACTTTCTTGTTTCAGTGACTATTCCACCTTTTTTTTTTTTTTTTT